>JAVQJF010046018.1:0-40439 GCA_036023855.1 Gadopsis marmoratus
TTTTTGTATCTATTGATGGGCCTTGACTGTCAATGCTGGGTGCTGCAATGTCAACTGCAAGAACCTCATCATGAAATTCAATGTCAGCTCCATCACTTTTGACATCTTTGGTCACTTCTACAGTGGCACTTGGAGTTCCAACTCCAAATTTTGGTAATTTGAACGTCGGCATCTTAAATTTTGATGGTGAGCCTTTTGTACCCTTTGTCGCAACCTTGATCTCAGGAGCTTTAATTTCCACTTCAGCAGAAGGTTCTTTCACTTCAACATCAGGGAGTTTGACTTCAGCTTTGCCTTCTGGAAGGGTCACATCTACATCTTTCTTTGATAAACTTAAATCAAATTCCGGTCCTTTTACCTTTGGCATTGTGATTCCAAACTTTGGCATTTTAAACTTGCTTCCTTTCCCGTCAATTTCTGCTTCAAACTCTGGTGGTTTCATATCCACAGCAATTTTAGGAACTTCTGGGAGTTCGACCTCAGCTTTGCCCTCTGGAAGGGTCACATCCACATCTTTCTTTGATAAACTTAAATCAAATTCCGGCCCTTTTACCTTTGGCATTGTGATTCCAAACTTTGGCATTTTAAACTTGCTCCCTGGCGCATCAGTTTCTGCTTCATTCTCTGGTAGTTTGATATCCACTCCCCCTCCTTTGACTTCCACCTTTCCCTCTGGAATTGCAAGATTCACATCCTGAAGACTGACATCAAGTTCTGGGGCCTTAAGACTTGGTTTTGAAAAAGAAAATCTAGGCAGTGAATACCTTGACTTTTTCAGTTTTGTATCTACCTCAACATCTGGTGGTAGTTCTATCACAACACCTCCTGATGGCTCTTTGACTTTAGCCTCTGGGAGATGGACCTTTGCTTTAACATCTGGTACATCAACATCTGTGTGTGGCACAGATATGTGCGTGTCAGCTTCATCAATTTGGATTTCTTTGTCTATATCAGATACTCCAGCACTGACATTTGGAATTTTAATTCCAAATTTAGGAAATTTGAAAGTTGGCATTTTATATTTTGATGGTGATCCTTTCACACTGCTTAACTGAGCTTCAATCTCAGGAGCTTTCATTTCCACTTCAGTAGATGGTTCTTTTAGTTCAACATCAGGGAGGTTGACCTCAGCTTTGCCTTCTGGAAGGGTCACATCTACATCTTTCTTTGATAAACTTAAATCAAATTCCGGCCCTTTTACCTTTGGCAGTGTGATTCCAAACTTTGGCATTTTAAACTTGCTTCCTTTCCCGTCAATTTCTGCTTCAAACTCTGGTGGTTTCATATCCACAGCAATTGTAGGAGTTTCTGGGAGTTGGACCTCAGCTTCAGTCCCTAGTAATGTTACATCCACGTCTTTCTTTGATAGGGTTAAATCAATTTTCGGTTCTTTCACTTTTGACATAGAGAACCCAAGATGTGGCATTTTAAACTTGCTTTCTTTTCCATCCTGTTCAGTTCCTGTAGTTTTCATATCTATTGAAGGGCCCTCAATGTCAATGTTGGGTGTTGATATGTTAATCACAGACCCCTCTTCAGGGATATTAATGTCAGCTCCATTGATTTTGAGATCTTTGTCCATATCAGGTATTTCTACAGAGACGTTTGAAGTAGCAGTTCCAAACTTTGGTAGTTTGAATGTTGGCATCTTAAATTTTGATGGTGACCCTTCTCTAGCTTTTGCTGCAACTTTCAATTCAGGAGCTTTAATTTCCACCTTAGCAGATGGTTCCTTTAGTTCAACTTCAGGGACTTGTACTTCAGCTGTGGCTTCTGGTAGGATCACATCTCCATCTTTCTTTGATAAGCTAAAGTGAATATCGGGTCCTTTTACTTTTGGCATTGACATTCCAAAATTTGGCATTTTAAACTTGCTTCCTTGCTCATCAAGTTCAACTTCACTGTGCAGAGATTTCATTTCTAATTCAGGCTTTTTAACTTCCAATTTTACCTCTGGAAGAGAACCATCTGCTTTTCCAAGACTGACATTAACTTTAGGAGCTTCTGGGACTTTAACCTCAGGATTGTCTTCTGGCAGTGTGACATCTGCATCTTTCTTTGCTAAACTTAAATCAATTTGAGGTCCTTTGACTTTAGGCAGAGAGAACCCGAGATGTGGCATTTTAAACTTGCTTCCTTTTTCATCATGTTCAGTTCCTATAGTTTTCATATCTATTGAAGGGTCTTCAGTATCAATGCTTGGTGCTGTAATGTCAACTGCAAAAACCTCTTCATGAAATTTAATGTCAGCTCCATCTGTTTTGACGTCTTTATCGGGCACTTCTACGGTGGCACTTGGAGTACCAACTCCAAATTTTGGTAATTTGAACACCGGCATCTTAAATTTTGATGGTGATCCTTCTGTATCCTTTGTCGCAACCTTGATCTCACGAGCTTTAATTTCCACTTCAGCAGAAGGTGCTTTCACTTCAACATCAGGGAGTTTGACTTCACCTTTGGCTTCTGGTAGTGTCACATCTGCATCTTTCATTGTGATTCCAAACGTTGGCATTTTAAACTTGCTTCCTTGCACATTCATTTCTGCTTCACTTTCTGATTGTGTCATACCCACCAAAATGTTTTCATCTTCTGGGATTTTGATATTTGCTTGAGGCTCTGGTACATCTCCATCTTTCTTTGAAAACCTTAAATCAACTTCAGGCCCTTTTACTTTTGGAATAGCGATTCCCAACTTTGGCATTTTAAACTTATTTCCTTGTCCATCAAATTCAGTTTCAGTATGTAGAGGTTTAATTTCCAAATCAGGTTTTTTGATCTCCATCTTTTGCTCTGGAATAGAAACATCTATGCTTCCAATCTCAGGGGCTTCTGGGAGTTTGACTTCAGCTTTAGCTTCTGGTAGTGTGACATCTACATCTTTTTTTGACAGGCTTAAATCACTTTTCAGTCCTTTCTCCTTTGGCATGGAAATGCTGAGATTTGGCATTTTCAACTTGCTACCCTTTCCTTCTCTTTCAGGTCGTTTTATCTCTCTCCCATAAATGTTTATATCCTTATCTGCATCAGGCACATTTACACTGACGTCACCAGTAACTGCTCCAAATTTGGTCAGTTTGATTGTGTGTTGCCCAGCATCAACATCTTTTACTTCACCACTGATCTCTGGAAAGGAGATGTCGGCCTTTGGCTTTGCAGAATCAATATTAACACCAAAACCTGTAAGCTTAATGCCACCATCCTTTTTGGCTGTTGAAGCACATATTGAATCAATGTATTCAATACTGTCTATTTCAGGTATTTTGACATCAGATATGACTCCTCCAAGCTGCCCCTTGTCTTTCCTTATTTCAGTTTTTGACAGTTGAGATACTTCTTGGAGGAATATAGTCCTTTCTCCTTTTATGTTATCAACTTTTTTCTCAGAGATATTTCGTTTTTGCAAGTCAATTCCAATGTCAGGGATTTTGATGTCTGGTTTTGCAATTCCAGAGCTAGGTGTTGTTACCCTTGCCTTCTTTGATTTCTTATCTGATTCTTTTGAGCTGAATGTAGCTGCGCATTCATATTCAAATGTGATGCCCTCTTTGCCTTGTGTCTTCTCAGTTTTTTGTGGCTGAAGAATGGCTTCTTCTCGTGTACTTTCTTTTCCAGGTATTATAATATGTTCTCGTTCATAAACCTCAATTTTAACCTGATGGTTGCTTTGTTTTGCCTCGGTTTTGTATTTTTCAGGTTTTTTTACGTCCACCATGGTCTCCATTAAAAGTTCCTCTGAGCTTAAATCTGAACGTGTGATCTTTGGTAGTTTGACTGTAGTCTTGGAGATTTCTGGAGAGGCGGTAAGGTCAAACTTAGTGAAGTGTGTCTCATGTTTTGTTTTGGTATCTACAACTTTTGTAGGTGTTTTCACTGATATTCTTTGTGCATTTGCATCTATCACAGTAATTTCTTCAGGAATAGGCACTCCAGACACGTCAACCTTAGGCAGCTTAAATCCAGGCAATTTTGAAACTGCCTCTTTCACGCTGTCGACATCAATTGACAGTTGTACAGTTTCTGCTTGAATTTCTTCGTAATGTCCTGTAGAAACAGCTTTAGGTTTTTTAATTCTTTTGGCTGTGGCCCCCATAGACACATCCTCCATACCTGGAATCTCAATGTCTTCACGTTTAGGAAGTTTTGTTTGGGAAAGACTGCTTTTTGA
Source organism: Gadopsis marmoratus (assembly GCA_036023855.1). NCBI lineage: Eukaryota > Metazoa > Chordata > Actinopteri > Centrarchiformes > Percichthyidae > Gadopsis > Gadopsis marmoratus. Next base: position 4,166 of record JAVQJF010046018.1, read on the forward strand.
CAGTCGCTCATAAGGATCTTCTTTCACTTCTGTACCCTCAGTTGTAAGCTTGTCAATTTTAGTTGGGCATTCCTCAACATTTACATCAACTTTTTGTACAGTTTCCTCACTGGCAATGTCACCAAAACCTATTTTAGGTAGTTTGAACATTGGACCTGTCTTTGTTTCCTGTTTTTGTTTAATGCCCTTGCCTTTCTTAGTTCTCTCTTCACCTTTCCGTGGAGATTTTTGTATTAATGCGACATCAGATATATCAAGTTCCACCTTTGGTACACTAATTTCGATCTGAGATGTCACTGATTTGGCTGAGATTCCCCTTGAACTCCCACTGCTGATTATTTGGGCATTGGCATCAAGTGCTAGTTGATCCTGTAGTCTTGTGTGTGACTCAAAACTTGGGATGACATCTGATCTTTTGTTTTCAGGTTGATCTGCGATTTCAATACTTGCCCCCAGTGTTTTCAGCCTTTTTGGTGAGGATTTCGCTTTGGCATCTTTCTTGTGCACTTTATCCTTCCCCACAATTTTAACTTTTAACTCAGACCGTTCTGTCTTCATTTTCTTCCCATCAGGGGACTTGATACCAGAGGGGCTTTCTTGATCTGCTAGCGCCACAGTTAGATCTTCCGTTTTCAAAGTGCTACCTATAGTGATGAGTTCCACCCTGTGTTGAACAGCTTTAGGTTCAGTCAGTTTTTGATCATTTTTCTTAAGTCTTAAGTCTTCCACGACTTTCAGATCCTCTGTAACATAGACTTCAGGTGTTTCTCCTGAGAGGCTTTCAAGGCACTCAGGTGAAAGCATGTCTGATGCTTCATGTGTCTGGAGAATATTGCCACTGATCTGCCCACTTGTAGGTGCTTCTGTGTCCTGGTCTTCAGATGAGCTTATGCGGCCTCTCTTTGTCAGAACAGAAAGCTTCATTTTATGCTTCTTCTTGCCTTTGAGAGCATCCTGAGATTTTACAGGTGAGTCTGTGTCACTTGTGGTGGGGCTAAGCTCAAGCTTTCTCTGCTCATCTGCCTCTGAGGAACTGTGAGACCTTGCGAAGCGGGACTTCCCTCCTTTGGATAAGGAGGGAAATTTCGGCCATGAAATGCGGGCATCACCACGCCGTTTAGTTTTTCCTGGCTCCCTCATCTCTGGAGTGTAGAGGTCATCCTCCTGTTGAGAAAGAGAAATATGAAATGTCAGTTTCAGCTTACATATAACAAAGAGTCTGAGCATGCAGCTTTAAAATAGTTACAGGGATGACGTCAGATTCGATGGCTGGTTCCGTCTCTGTGATGTCTGGTTTGCGTTTCAAGCAGAGCTTCACTTTGTACGCCTGAGCGTGCTCCAGAATCTGAATGGCATCCTCGTATGAGACGTTGTCAAAATACACAGTGGCACTCAGAATCTGATCACCTGCGTGAACAAGAGCAAAATATTTCAGAAGCACTTAGATAAGAATGGAAAATGAAGATAACAGATACAGTATGATTAGTCATTAGACTGGCTCTTAAAGGTTCTTCAGTTAAGATAATGTGTAGTGTAAAGTGTACTTTGTCCATTTGTAGTTTTGAATGGGAGTTTTTATTTTTTTTAATGGGTGTTGATATTTGTAATGGATTTGAAATTCTAAAATTGGACAAAAAATACAATACAAGGTTTTAAGGTACCATGGATTTGCCAGTGGAACCAATTAGAAGCTTCATTAATCCCACCTTTCTCACTTAGAGCATTTTTAGTTTTCATTGTAATTACAAAGAAAATGTCACTTAATTGTTTCTCATTTCAAACTGCTACTTTACCTTCTTTCAGCTTCAGACTTTTTGAAGCAGGTGACTCTGGTACCACTTCCTTAATGAAGATTCCCTCTTTCCCCCCACCACCATAAATGAGACCCTCTGCACATCCATCTTTGGCTGTTTTCACTATCACCCCAGACTCGGGGCTTGGAACGTCCTGCCAACACAACAGAATAGAAAGGATGAAATCTTTTTACCTTTAGCTGTTCTATTCTCTGCTGCAGCACAGCCTGAAGGGATTCACAGATGCAGTACAGAGAGGGGAAGGTGGGAATGTCTCACCTTCAGTTTACCCATCTTTGGAGTTGAGCGCTTTTCAAACATGGAGCCAAGCCCAGACTTTTTAGTTTTCTTTCCACTCCCACTTTTGTGGTGTGGGCCATGCGCCGCTTCACACTTAAAGGAAAATAGAAAAAACTAATTATTCTATCTAAACATGATACTGGAAAAAGGTTATTGTTGCAGTCAGAGCTTCAGCCTTATTTAAACAATAAAGGAGGCAGAGATATTTCATCACCATGCTTTGAAAGTATTTGGACTGAGAGCGAAGGGCATACACTGTATATACATACATGCGTACGTGGGAGTAGCTGAATCCAGATCATTATTGCAATATGCAACAGTAAACAAAACTGAGAGGTCATCTTACACCACACTCTGCTGACTGGACACAAATACAGAGCCTGACACTGTACACGCAGCGGGTTAGTTGATGCACTCAATATACAACGTCCACATATCTCAGTCACAGAGCAAAATGCATTTATATTAAACTAAAGCTGTTTATAGTGAGAGTGCAGGGGGGGGTGACAAATTATACAAAATTATGATCACTGGTCATTTGTTTTACATGTTTATAGTGATTATTGTTAATATGTTCATATGTTTATATTGTACTTTTTAATCTTTTTAGCTTCTTTCACCACTACTCTCTTTTTTGCTGCTGTAACATCCAAACTTCCCCTCAGGGGGATTAATAAAATGTTATCTTATATTAAATGGATGGATGGTGAGTATTTAATTTACTCCTTAATTTGGGGAGCAAATTACTAAATTGATTTCCCCTTAGCAGGCTTTGTACAACGCCAAGCTATAAGTGGTATTGTTTCCTAGGAGGCTGTGGCTAGAAACAAAAAGCCAACAGAACATTTTATGCCATCAAAACTTTAGCTTCATTCTTGAGAGTGGCAGCCAAAGACAGCAACACACCAAACTTAATGCGATATCTCCATGTAGTTTAGTAATGTTCAGTATCAGCATTTACACATTATGATTTCGACATCACGCTTATCGTGATGTACGATTTTGATTGTGAAATGTGTAGTGGTCTTTATTGTGTAGTGGTAATTATTAATTTCTACAATTTTGAGTGCGGCGCGCTTCGTGTGGAGAAATCTTCAATCTCACTAGTTTTTGGTTGAGTCATTAAAGATTCTCCTCATACGTTGATTCTGTAGCTCCATGTGAGCATGAATGAGCCAAATACAGAAGCTTGCTTCTCTTGGTCACAAGCTTGTTTTTCTAACTTAATTTGTCGCCGGCTTAAACAAACTAGACTGTCGTATCACAAATGGACTGTTGCATGACTCAGTAGGTTTACAGGTATTTAAGTAACCAGGTTAAAGTCTGCTCTCTGTAGTAACCTGGTTTCTAAAATAGCAATTTCAGCTGGAAACACCATGTTCACATTTTAACTGCATATCTAGGTTATTGTGCATGTAAACAGGTTCTCTGATTTGTTGTCTCAACCTGGTTTCTCCCTGTAAGCTGGCATGTTGGTGCTCTGTACCTCTTTGTCACTGTCGGTGTATTTTTCAGTTTCAGGATACTCCTCGACAGGCGACGATCCTTGAGGGCGTGGTCTCTCTCCCTCTGTGAACTGAGACGGCTCGTCACATATCTGTGTGGACACACGGTCAGTCGTGGTTTATTCCCAAAACACTTATCATTTCAAAGAGATATCATTGTTGCATGCCAAGCACTAGCTGAGAGGTTTAGTTGTGCTCGTCCGTGTCCTTATCCTCCCCCTAGTCCTCCCTGCAGGTGTGAACAGTAACTGATTGCCACCCCAGGTGAACCTCCAGAGGTGTGTCTGGCACTAATCAACCAATCTGCTGGGAGGGGGCGGAGCTATAAAGAGGAGACCTGGGCAGTTGTTGGGGTGATTCGTTCTACTGAGGACAGGATGTGGTTGTGAAGTCCCTGTGGAGACTGTTTGGGAAAGGTATGTGGTGGGTGTGCTGGACATCGCACTCACGTAGTTCTGGTACTGTTAGAGACACTAGGTTAGTGGGTGGTGCTGCCCCTGTGTGGTTTCTTGAGCCCTTCTTTATCATCAGCCTGATAGTCCTTTTGTTTGGGTTTTGGTGGGACTAATTTTAGGAGGGGTTTTGTTTTATTGCTTGTATTTTCTTTGACATCCACCCTGAGTCCAGCCTCCCCCACTTGTTGCCTCAAGTGTCTGTTCGCACACGTGAAAGACAGTCGGAAATACATCAACCTATGCTGCTGCAACCCTGACTCGGTATCCCTGATTGCTCGTTACCGTCCAGACCCACAACGGGGGACGTAACAATCATGACATCTGAGTCACTTTCAGCCAGACCTTTGTTTTTTTCATCTGCCTAAACCGTATCACGTCTTCTTCAGCCACCTGAAAAACAGTTTCAGTGTTAAAACTCATGTAGCTGTGCCTGCAGCATGAAGCACAAAGGTGTGGAGAAAAACTGGATCACAAATTGTGTCATAACACCTTGCTATGCCAAAGGCAGCATTGACTGGGTGTTTGGTTGTCTGGCATTTAATAACGAAGCAGTGTGTTTCCAGGGATGGCAATGCTAGCCGGTCTGTCAGTCCAGCACTTTGGTCCAGAGCAAAATATCGAAAGAATTATTAGATTTATTACCATCAAATTTGGTACAGACATTAATGGTCCCCAGAGGATTAATCCTAAGGACTCATCAACTTCATATTTTCAACAAGGGCCTTCGGGTCAAGTAATATCAGATTCTGTATCGGGGGGCCAAAATAAGCTGATCAGGACATCCCTAGTATATATGATGTATAACCCAATGTTTTCAGGTAAAGCATACTGCTTTTCTGTTGACTGAAGCCAAGACAGAACACTGCAGTGACTAATGAAGAAATGAAACAGAAAGACACAAGTTTCACTGTCAGCCGCAGTGAAGTCACTCACTGAATCGTCCTCTGTAGCAGGCTCTGGTGCTCTCAGCCTTCGAGCGGCTCCTGTTTGCACAAAAATCAAACACAAAGGACAAAATGTTAATACCAAAGTAACATTTGATTTGGCATCTGTTTACTGCAGTAATATTTCAGTAAATAATAGTGCTTCATTCAGTCCAACATGATGCACAAGCTCGAGTAAATAACGTGATCTCAAAAATATGTTGCCAAAATCAGCCACAGAGCAGCTGAACAAAGTGCACTTACTCTAAATAAATAAAAGTCTATAAATGTCATTTTTCAGACAGCTATTAAATATGTAGATGAACGTGCAAATAAAATGCATTCAACAGGATTAAGTATGTACTTACTTGTACTAAATTATATTAGTATAAAACATAGACGCTGTACTGTAAAGTTATCTCAAGCGTACAAGAGTGATGTTTTCTAGCCTTTTTATTGCATAAATGAATGAATGCAACACAGAAAGCTCACAAAAATGCGCAAAAACAAAAGTTAAGCACTGGTATTTTTCTGCATTTCAATTTGTTAGGCAGTAAACTGAGACTTCCACCCAGTCTGACTCCTAGCAGTTGTTTTGAGGCTCAGAGAGACACTGGAGCCGAGGATGAGACTATTTAGAGTTCTTCCTGGCAATGATTCCCCAAGGGACCCGCTGCCTCATTTGTCTGTCGAGTGATCCTTGGTATTGATCCACAGATTAGATTATGTAGGCCCAAAAAGGGAAAGTCTGACTCCATTTCAACATGGTTAGTCAGATTATTATTATCCCTTCTGATGCCAAACCTCAATTTGATTTGGTGCCATTTTAAACTACCTCTTTATTCAGGCCATTAATGTGAGGTTCATTGGATCAGGATTCCTACTTAGAGATGCAGTCAATTTGTTAGTCAAGTGTTTGGGATAAAAAGAAAAAACTGCAAATTCCCAAATTAATAGCTTTGCATGAATCAAGGCTTGATGATGGTGGAGAAATAGTGTTGCCCGGTCGTCCACATTTCGTGTGGTTTTAGAACTTCATTGGCTAATAAATTAATATCATCAAGATGCCACTGATCAGCACGTCATGTTGTTATAGAATAATTAGTATTGAATAAATGCGGCTGCACTCCACATGTAGAAAAAAAAGTATTTCCATTGCATTTAAAAGGTTTTTTGGTCTTTGCGCACCTGATTAATCCTTTTCTATGAAGGGTTGGCTGAGAGGCTGCAGGACTAAGACTGCAGTAAGTCTCACTGAAGCACTAACCTCATCAACTTAAATCAAGAAATTAAAGGCAAATGTCACTCAAAAGGTACAATGTTTGCATTATCAGATCAGAAGGTCTGCGGTAGTGCAAACCATTAAAATTAATTTGTGACCATTTTAAACAAAAATAATATAGAAACTCTAAATTGCGTAGTTAGAATATCCGTGTAAGCTCAGCGTGTCAATAATGGGAAGCCAGTGAGTGAGGGTTGCGGAAGTGCTTTTCCCAGCAAGTATATCAGAAAAGCACTTTTGATATTCTTGTTGAAATCATGCAACATGCACAGTGCAACCACACGGACACCCCACCCACTGCCGTAACGTATGTCATGTGAAGATCTCTGGCTGCCTGTGCAGCTGCATTAGAGGCTGATGGCATCAAAGAAAACTCCTACTGTATCAGGGTGTGATGCTGCCTCAAGAAGCTATCAGATAACATTATAGCTCCGATGTTTTTCATGACTGATACTAAAGAGATATCTGACACACAACCTGCATTGTCATCGCAGACACGCAGTGCTGTGACAGCAGGATCGCAAGTAACATCAGGGAACATTCATCTGACAGGACAGCAGATTCACACTGCGAACTCTGAGCACACCGCAGTCTAGACGTGTTGTGAAATATGATATTCAACAGTCTAATTGCCGTCCTTCTCTTTCAGACCAGGTTTGAGTAACAAAACTTATCAGAATTAAAATTTTAGAGCCCACTCTGTGGAATAAAACAGCTCACGTACCTGCTGCTGCTGTTTGTTTAGCTCCTGGAAATGAGCCGAGGTGTTAATGACGCTGCCCTTAAACATTCCTGCCGTGTGTGTGATTGCCAAATTGCCTAAAGTCATTTGTTCACTCTCAGATGGACAAAGGAGGCGGGACACTTTTAGGTTGCAGTCATACCTCGGGTGTCACTCCCAAACTGAACTAAGTGGTTTCTAAAGGTCCTCGTGGTGACTTTGCTTCAGAGACTTAACTCTTTGCAGACGCATATTCCAATGACCTCACATTTACATTAATCTATCATTAATTAATACCACACTTACTTAAATTTTCTAAATAAATGAATGAAGGGAGAAGAACACCTTACTTTTCCGGACCACATGAAACGCCGCCTCAACTTTCTAATACAACACAAAATTCAGAGATGGAACCATTGAAGCTACCTTCACCTTTTCTCGGTTTACGTTTCTATCAACAGGCTTTTGCCATTGGAGCAAAAACGTAATGGAGCACCTGCAGTTAATCTAATTTACCCAAAAAGAAATGTAATACTTTTAATTAAGTAGAATCGAAGGTAATGAGTCGAGGGACATTTAATGCAATCTGGAGAAAATGAATGAGCCTTTTCACATTAACAAACCCCTGCACAAATCACATTAAAAATCCCTTACCTGCTAGAGTTTCCATAAACCAATCCATTAATAAGTCCCTTAGAAACATCAGTGATACTGACACTTGCAATGTCAGCCGTTTGGTTCGTCCGCCACTTTAGTTCAGACTAAAATAGCTCAACAACTACTGGATGGACTGTCCACAAAAGACATGACGTTTCCTCTAGCGCCACCATGAGGTTGACATCTGTGATTTTGAGTCAGATGTCACGAAAGCTATTGGATGGACTGGCATGAAATTTGGCACAGGCATTTGCGTTTCCCTCGGAGTGAATTGCAATCACTTAACTTTTCCCGCCATCACCAGTTCAAAGGTTCACTCGGTCAGAACTGATGACATTCCCATCAGCCTCAGCTGAAGTCTGTGTTTAGTGCTAAATAGCAAATGTTAGCATGCTAACAGGCTAAAGTGAGACGTTGAACTTGGTAAACCTGCTACACATCATCATGCTATCATCACTGCGCGTGTGTTAGCAAGCTGATGATAGCATTTAGCTCAAAGCAACGCATGTGTTTAAGTAGAACCTCACAGAGCTGCTAGCATGACTGTAGACTCTCAGTCTTGTTACTTGTTAACTTGATAGCAATAATTAAGTGTTTAAGGAACTGTATCTGCAGACGTACCACTTTTAGCATCAATTCCCTTGCAGACGAAAGAAATTGCAGATATGTTAAACGTGCTTCTCGAAATGCAAACAGATAAAAGTCCACCCATGCAGGAAGAGAACCATAGGTAGTATGTTTCAGCAATGACAGGTGGATTAGATGGAGGAGACACACCTAGAAACAGGAAGTTGTTTGTCATTGAAACAGTGAGGTGGAGCAGAAAGGTGTGGAGGCTTTGCTGAGATATCAAGCAATGACAACTGTGGTCCATCTCTCGGTTCCACTGAGTTTCTGAGGGATTATTTCTTGTTTTACACAGCCTGTTTTGAAAGCGGATTTACAGCTACGCCTATCCATTCAATGGTAAATTACTTGACTAAAATAGTACAGCATATTTCTTTTTTTTTATATCATTGTAAACGCAGATTTGAGACACCTGGTACATTCAGTACCCCGTTTGAGCTGCAGAGTGAAGTGGAGCTACTGATTGTCCGGCGTGTCTTCAGGAAGTTAAGCTGAACAGAATTAGATAGATGCATTAAATTAAGCGGAGTGCCTGGGTTCCTCAAGGCTGAAAATGTCTCGAGTACACAGCTGCTGGAGTAGTCAATTATGGCGTCAGTGTGTGCAGCGAGCTCTGAGGAGGCTTCAGGCCCTGCTTGGCATGACTGGATGATGTTCTTCTTATGTTGTTCACCACGTCACCCAGGCGGATGTCCAGAACTCCTGCCCCCAACAACTGATGTTGCACATGTGGCTGCACATGTAGAAACTCCTTTCTCAAATATTTGTCATGTGGGCGCAACTCTCACTGCCGACAAATTGTCAAAGTAAAAACCAATTTACTTGCTTGACTTATAGATTAGATAACGTAAATATTCATAAAGATGCTGCCCCGATGCTCTAATTTGACTTTGATGTAAATATTCTACAGATATATGAGGACAGAAAGTCGATTTGAAAGACAGAAAACCTTTGTGGTGCAGATCCCGCATGAGCACCCTGCTTCAACCTGCATGATTCATATTTGGGTGCAACTGCAGCTCTGGATTTGGGTGTGGCTCATCCCTCAGTGCTTGCGCTGAAGAGGAATGAGGCCTATGAACTGCTGCGACTGTCCACTCATGTGGACACTTAATCTCATCTGTCCTAACACAACGCTGTGTCAGTGAACCTCTCATACGCTCCCCTGTGTTGACACTGATTCAAATCACAAGATCTTACAAAAACTGCAGTCCTAGAAATATAAATGAGTTTGTAGATTTGCTTTTCACCGGAAACCTTAACTGTATTGTGTTAGTTGCCTTTCCTCAGCTCATCTCTTACGTAACCACCTTCTGCTCCAGTTTGTGTTTCCTGTTGAAAAGCACCTGGAAGGCTCCCTGAAGCTCCCCTCTCCACTGAGCTAATATAAAGTAATACAGCTCATTATTTGTGCTCTTGGATTTGGATTCTGCTCAGTTTTTGTGTGTGTGTGTGACAGACAGACACAAGCTCCTTTCACTGTTTGGATCCAAATTATAATAAGATTTTAGCGAAGGAGAAAAGCAAAACAGAATTAAAGTGCCTGCATTGATTATATGAACATGAGGCTGCAGAAGCGCATGCTTTCAATCTATTATCTGCTGTAAATGTACAGCGTTTTTCATCGCAGCGCTGGAATTCCTATGTTAATCTGGCGGTTTTCCCACGACATGCAGTTACCGCAACCTACGCCTGAGTTTAACTGTGTTCACAAACACTCCTTGGTGTTTGTTTTGCTTCGCATGCCGGAGAACCAAGTGACTCAGATTTAAACGTCCATTAGTTGAGTTACGTGGGTTATATTAGGTATATTTTTGTCTTTTATTTAATGAAAGTTGACAATAACTTTTATCTTGACCACAGCCGTGCAAATAGTCGGCATCAGCTGATATGTGTTTGTTTTTCATTTATTTCACTTGTGCAACTCAAAGTTCCCCTATTCTGTGTTTTGTCTGGGCTTAAGTGTCCTATAATGGTCTAAAGGCGTTTTAGAAGTATTTTCCTGCCCGACAAGAATTAAAAATCTAGATGGCAATGGATTAAAATACGAAAACATTGAATAAAGACACAGAATGTGAGAAGCCTCAGCTGAATTTTTTTGGTGTTAGTATCAAGTTCCTAAACCCCCAATCGGTCAAACTTGTAAAAATGTCAAAATTGTAAATAAAATAGAAAAAAAAATATATAAAGCAATGTCCTCCAGGTTGAAAACAAATGCGAAGACTGACTCTTTTCAGCAGCTACACTTCTAAACTATTCAAATGGCGCAATATTGATTTAAGAGCAGGATTAGCAGCGACTGAGGCTGATGGTTCATAATGGATCAGGATCGGCTGCTTTAGGCTCCACCGCTGAGCAGACCAGCTACCCCGTCTGGCTCACTTCCTAGCAGTAAGCTGCTGCTCGCTCTCTCTCGCTCTCTCCCTCTGACCTTGAGCACCCTCTGAAGCCTCTCGGCAACAAAAGAAACCTCTCCACATCGTCTTCAGGCACATTTAATTAACAGTAGCAGCAGAGGTAGGAGAGGAGGGAAGGCCTCAGCACAGGAACACTGCCAGTATTGCTTTTAGGAGAGTAATTTGCCAGACAGCAGATATTCACCTCCTTTTCACAGCAAACCTCAACCTGAGCATTTCCCTCAACATCAGCCAACACAATATACAACACTTCATACTTAATACTATAATGCCCACTAATAACAAACACAATATTATTTTCTAGGTGCTTCAGCGTAGCTGGCTGTTAAATGTACCCATATAAAATCTACATGTCATGTTGGTGATGCAGCAATGTCTTTGGCCCATTCTACCCTTTGATTTATTCATCCTTGGTAGGAACACCCACCCTGTGGAAGCCTATGAGGTACATTTTAAAACGTCTCTACAGTGTCTCTATAGCTGCTGTTCACGTGCTGGAAAAAACCTCCACTGAAAGCAAACAACTGAATACATCCCACAGACATGCGAGCATGAGATCTACGGGAACTATTTGCAACGAGGTGTTTTAAGACAAGTGTCGTCTGCAAAACCTGTTCCCGTGATAAAATCACAGCTTTTTACAGATTTGCGGTTCAAACTTTCAGCGTGATGAAACGCGTCTATTTTTTTTTTTCTCCAGCAGAATTTCAAGACTGCGAGAGATTTGCTTCATCACTGACGTAGCTCGATGCAGAAATGTTAAATTATGTAAGAAGAGCCCTTAAAGCCTGCATTTGTGATGCGAGAATGTCATAGTGGGATGTATCAAGAGACAGACTGTGGGCAGTCTATGCTGTAAGATGTGCATTGCGTAAGTTTTAGAGCTTTCAGCATCCTAAGCTTTGAGAAGTTTTAATATTTTTCAGGTTACTACAGTAGAACTGATGCAAGGTTACAGATAGCAGCTCTTCCCTCTAAAGCCTTAAACCTTAGATCTGTGTCCCAGTGAAGGAATTGTTTAATTTCGGGAATAGCTCTGTTCCCTCATTTCATCTTCATCTTCACCCCCAGGAAGTTACCCTCTGCCACTATTATTTGCAATCCTCATTTCTGCTTTGCTGAACTGCCACAGTAACTGAGTCTGTTTGCCTTTCAGCCTCTGCTTCAAACACAACGCAGGAGGGAAAGCGGAGTAGTGCAGAGCCGCCTGGCATCCTCCATGATGACATCTTCAAACACTCGCCTGCACTCTGCAGACACACCCAGCGCTCACTGCAGGTCAGCATCAGCACCAGCCGCCTTACACTCACTCGCTGTCTCTCTCCATCAGAAACACACACAAATCTCTCCCACTGCTCTACTGAACCCTGCTGCTGAATCAGAGAATCGCTCAGGGGAAAACAGCACAGACAAAACCATAGAGGGAGGGAAAGCAGAGCAGAGCAGAGAGAGTGAAGAGAGCGATGCCCACCCGTCCCTGAGGAGGCGGCGTGCCAGTTGGGGAAGGCCAGGTGGAAACAGTCGCACATGATGGCAGCGGTGCTGGAGGCGGCGGCGGCGGCAGCAAAGACGCGGTCCTGGGCTGGGCAGGGAGGGAAGGTGGTGGTGGTAGTGGAGGAGGGTTAGGCAGGGGCTGCTGTTGCTGCTGCTTTCCCCCCCCCCGGCTCGTCCTGGATCAGCCTGCGTGTGCAGGTCGCCAGTCGCAGCGCAGCGAGGGATGAGTTGCAGAAATAACCTGAGAGGGAAGAGAGTGAGAGAGCTCGCTGCTGCCTTCAGAGCTGTCCACCGAGTGAAGGAAACTCCCTCGCCTGCCCCGTAAACATGGACCTCCGGCGCAGCAGGCTAACTTAATTATGGGAGGAGCTGCCCCCCCCCCCCATCAACACACACAGACATATCCCTCAGTTCTCCTTCTACTCCCCCTCTTCTTCATCCTCCTCTCTCCTCTGTTCAGTCTCATTGATCGGCCTAATCGGACAAGGACAATCACGATGTCAGCTTCTGGCTCCAGCATTTAAGGTGTGGAGGGGAAGGGGGGGGCATAACTCAATTTGACGCTGTGTACATTTAGTTTAAAACCCCTCATTGTGGACAGGGAGGCAAGAAGATGGAGGATTTTATCTGGGGAACCGAGGAAAATCAAACTGAAACAGCACATGTGGCCAGTCTCTTTGGCCGGCGAGGCTGCAGGCTGCAGGCGGAGGAGCAAAATCAAAAGTTCAGTTACAAGACTTTGAGATTTTGCCATCAGAGCTCAGAGAAGAAAACGTGACGGGCATTCTTCACTAGTTTATAGACAGTTTCTAGACACAGAAGTTTATCGTTTCATTGGGAAAATAATTTTTTGATAATGAAAGTAATTGTTAGTTGCAGCCGTATCCACAGATATAAAAAATATATCAAATATTATGTGGTACTTTAAGGAGGCCTGCTTGTCCTGAAATCCTGAAAGAGCAGACTCATTAGGAGAGCGGTCTTTCCCTGAAACCGGCTGAACATGTGACTTCAAGTGAAAGCAGGTATTCCTTAGTGATTCGGGCATTAAATCAGGACTGACATGAAGGCCAGATGGACGCGAAGGAGAAGAAACAGGTTGAGAGCTTCTTAAAACTGGGCAATTAAGACATGGCTGCTGACCAAAAAGGGGCTGCAACTCCCTCAGGAGGAGGTTACTAATGTTTCTTTACCCAGGTGTTGGTTTGCAGGATGACATCCATTAAGGTATTGCAGGCATCCCCCGCGTCAGCAGTCACGTTTTACCTGCCTGCTGGCCAACGTCCAACAAATCCGAACAAATCATCGCTGCACTCACAACGTCTGTGTGTGCTCTTGTGTTTGATCGTCAGCGCTAAGTGATGTTTGGGCCTGGGAGTGAAGCTAGCGGTGCATTAGCCACGTTGGGACGAGCACTCGGATCAATACAGCAGAAATGCAAGGCAGCATTATGGTGCGACAGGTATCAGGTAGCCTCGTCTCTAATATGCGTTTGTTTCTTCCCCTGTAAAGTTTTACATTTGTGCGCTACATGACTAAAAAGGAACAACGGGGCGAGAATAAAACACGAATGCCGCAATATTTGCAAATGGCACTTCCCGTGTTTGGCGCTCGGTCTGGGTGTGTCTACCCCGGCAGGGCAAAGTTAATCTTAGTAGGTATCAGGGCAGATATTTTAGGCACATTCTCAAACTCAGAGTGTCCAGTGATGCAGCAATTCAATCTGATGAAACAAAATGAGCAATTATTCAAATGTGAGGGAATAATTATTTATTTTATATCATTATACATTGAATCACAGATCACTTAAACTAATTTAATGCTAAAAAAAGACAACTCCCTTTTCTGCTTATCGCTACGTTTGTGATTTGATAAATGTTCTGTATTCAAGTCAGGGCAAATCCTGACACATGAGATAATCTCTTTACATCTTTTCCTTTTCTTTTCCTTCTTGGCTATGAGCAGGCAAAATGACACAGCATTTAGTTTTGGCCCAAGTTCAAAAACCATTTCCCAAATGGAAAAGAAAGAACCAACAGCTGCATTCTTTGTTTTCAGTGTGGAAATGTGGCACCACATTTAGGCTTTCTGTTCATTTTATGATCAGCATTAGATTTTTTTAAGCATTTATTAAAAAGCACGTTCAGAACGTGAGAACGCTAGAAGACAAACAGGCACGAGTCGGAACAAAATGAAGCAACAGAGTCGTAAAAAGGCAAATTTTGCTGTCTTGTGGTTTGTTGTTTATCCTTCTCGGGTAACATGTCTCAGTGTCCTTCACAAAAGGTCACACAATTGCTAATTGTTATGTATGCGAGTATATTATGTACCAGAATATGAGAATATAGCAAAAGGAAACAGTCATTTTAAGGCACTTTGTTTTTGTAACACGCAGCAATGCACGCAAGCGAGATCAAATCTAACTCACCCGAAAGCAACACATACTTTAATATCTGCCCAGCAGATGCTAATCAATATCAATTCTGTTTACGCTACAGCCATCAAACCAGACGCCTCTGTCCTGTGAGCGCAGTTTTCCATCTGACATCCAAAGGAACCCTGGAAAGCATCTCATCAAGCAGATAATTCAGACCAGTAAGAAACATATCGGAGCGTTTAGCTGCTTTCTCCTAAACCTCATTCACAAATACCAGAATTAGGCATTGTAGATATTAAATGAAGCATGATTCTGCAATGGCATGGCCTATTTATAGTCTCAAATGCATTACATCCAACCCCATCTACTGTAGCTGATGTGCACGACAATAAAAGAAGAAAGTCTTAACGTTTCGAAACACAAATGGACAATAAGAGTGACACAAATCATGCTACAGCTACAAATGCTAATATTTTTAAGCATTGGCCACCTAGCCCATAAATTTGGTGAAAAAGCAAGCCTGGTGGTCACATGGCAATGAAGCCTTTAAAATACACACACTCACACAAAACATGCATGCAGACACGTCCCACAGGCTTCACACTGTTCTGTTGGAATGTTCCCGGATGAGACTGTCCGGGATCCATATGCGCTGCTGGAGTCACTGCTGATTTTAATTCAGACTCTGGGACATTCGGGGACTCCGTGTGTCAGGAATGGGTGTGGGTGGAGGAGGAACGGAGGGACTCGAGCGCACACGCAAAATGTTCTTTAATAAAGGCATAACGGAAGATGAACTCACAGAAGCGGTAAGTCGGCCAGGGAGCACCGGAAATGGGAAACAGCAACACAAAGGCACGGCTTAAACATAAACTACGCGGACTGCATTGGCGCAAGGAACTGAACACACTTAAATACACAGGACACTAACAAGGGGATGGACCACAGGGGAACAGGGGAACAGGTGAAACCACTTAACGATCAGGAGACGGGACACAAACGCAGACACAGGAGACCAAAAGCAGGAAACACAAGACGGGTGACAACGCACATGAAAACACAGGCACATGACACCCTGCTCATCAGCACAGGGCACCGATACACAGGTTCGCTAAGGTTGACTTCAGGCCAGCCTGCAGCCAGGTTTGTGCAGATGTGATCACTACAAGAGGAATCATCACTACGCTCGACATGAAAGCTCTAACTAATATCTGCAATCAGTGTAATTACAGGATACAAGTCAAAAATGTGTCCGTCTGTCGTGTGATTCCCACATGACGGGCCTCCATGTTGGCGAGCGCACATCTGCCACATGACTGTGTCTCATTTACATGTGGCCTTTAATTACCCACATTAATAATAATTCATTTAGAGGAAATTAGATTGCAGTGCAGCCATATGGCACAGTGTCACTCGTGTTCTAAGATCCAGACGTACGATCATCATCAGTATTGTTGTTGTTATTATTATTACTATAGGCTTCGCCATCAGGTGAAAACTCAAATAATCACTTTTGTTGATTTTTGTGTCACGAGTGCCACAAAATGCCACAAACAATCCACCTCCTGCTGAAACAGTTAATCAGCAATTACTGTAAAGATGCCTTGGCAACACTTGATAATCGATTCATCATTGAAATGATTTATTAAAGAAGAATGCCAAACCGTCTCTCGTTCCAGCTTCTCAGATGTGAGCATTTGCTGCTTTTCTCAGGTTTATGTCATTAAGAACTCGGTATCTTCAGGTTTTGGACAAAACAACCAGGCAAAGATTTTTTTTATTTATTTCCCCTTAGCGAGCCCACGTGGTCTGGGCTCACAACCTTTCCAAGAACTTCCCATTCGGCTTCCGAGAAAAACAACATACCAGCAGCTAATTTGTTGTGTGCATCCACATGAACCACATTCTAACAAAGTAAATAAACTTTATTTCTATTGCACCTTTTAAAACGTCACAGGTGCATATAAAACACAAAACAACAAGGATTTTATGCAAAAGTCAAACATGAAAAAATAAAACAAAATAAAAAGAACAACATAAACTAGAGCTGAAATGATCAGTCGATTCATTGATATGTAAATACACAGGAAATCGATTGGGCAACCATTTTGATGGGCGAATATTTTTTCAGGCAATAATGCCGAAGAATCCCGAGTTCCAGCTTCTTAATCACGAGGATTTGCTGTCTGATTTATATGTGATAGTACATCAATAATTTGGTATGTTGTGGATTATAGATTGGACAACACAAGCTATTTGAGCTTTAGAAATTCTGTTTTCTGACATTTTGTAGATCAAACAGGTAACTGATTAATCGAGGAAATAATTAACGGATAATGAAAGAAAATTGTCAGTTGCAGCCAGAACATTAAACCATTAAACCAATAAGTTTAGAATGCATAACCTATATAAGAATTTAAAGACTGATAAATATTTTTAGCTGATATTTGATGCTGTTGTTCAGATACATTTAAGACCATTTTGATGTCCTGAAATTACAAGCATCTAACCGGAGTTGTATCTTTGCCTTAGACCAGCGTGGGGCACTAAAACTGAAACCAGGCGGATGCAGTTATTTTAGTTAGCACAAAATAATCACAGTAACAGTGTCGTGAAGTTGCAAATTAATTGTAATATGAGCAATAATATAAAATACAATACATTAAATTGATTGTGTCAGAGGTGGGTAATAAAAGCTACCTCGGACTACATGTTGGCAGCCCCACGTGGCAGACGTAGGTACTGCAACTGTGAAAGAATTACTTCTTTAACATTAGTTATACATAACCAAAGGAAATTATAAAGCAAAAATGATGTGTTCTTACTGTGTGTAGCTTACTCAGATAGGGTCACAATTTTTAAAGTCCATCTTACCGCAGCAATCAGGTGCCCAGGTGGACTTTGAAACTGTCAAGTGGGTATCTTGGAAAGTTGCAGTGATTTCTTTTTTTTTTTCCGTACAAAATTAACTCTTTCTATCCTTTCACTGCAGCTCAGCACGGAAACACGGGGAGGGAGGAGGATTTCAGTCTATAAAGACTGTAACTGTGGGAGATATCCAATCGATTGGTCTCGCTCAGACATGCTGAAGCCTCACATTAGCTTCAGATAAGCGTCCACTTACATGTTTGCGACTGTGGGTTTTGTCGCCCACCACTTACATTGGCGGCATGTTGCATGAGAAGGGATCTTGCAGTGGCAAGTGCAAACAGGAGGAGTGACTACAGCAAGCACAACCTGTTTCAGTGTTCAAATGGTCGCCTGGCTACTGTTTTAAGGCAGACTTGGAAAAGCAATGCGACGCTAAAACTTTAAGCCTCCTGTGAGCAGCGAAGTGATCGTGCCCAACGTTGGAACTGATCACACCTCACGCGGATCATCTACGCCGATTAAACACGTGTCGGATCTACCTATCCACCAGTCCAGTGTTACGCGGCAGAGGTTGTTTGTTCTGTGAGTGTGTGCTGAGTCAGCCTGGCTTCACTCCGCCGCTGCAGTCTGATGTCTGCCTGCAGAGAAACATTAAACCCAGCCTGACACACCGCAGCACTCAGCTGGGCCGCAGGCTGACATTCAGACGCTTATATATACATCTATACTGCACCTCCTGTTTGACTGTGACAAACGTGCAGTGTCATCATAGATAGATAGATAGATGTTTGAGTATGTCTGTGGTTTGGCACTCGGGACACGCGTGTTTAATGATTAGCATTAGCGGTAGTTGTGTGCAGGCGCGCACGTGTTGCCCCTCCTCCTGAGTGACCACTCCCTGGGTTCCAGCACCAGACATCTACTGTAACTCTACTTCTCTTGACTTATTCTCTGGAGTGAAATCTGACTCGCTGTTGCGCAGCAGGAAGGATGGAAAAAATGTCTACGCAGTAAGGAGAAGGGGGAAAAAAATAGTGTGCTGCAAAAGACCCGGGTCATGTTTTATCTCTTGGTCTCTTTGGCTGCTTTGTCGTGCTAAAAGCCCAACCAGGGACAGGGGCTGCAAGTCAGCTCCAGCTAGATGCCCTGAACACTTTAAATGATATCTGTTTTATTCATCTTCATATGCAGCAGGGTTTATCTGCATCGACCCTGTTAAAAAAAACTAGCAAACATTCATGCATGCAAGCACAGATGCATGAAAAAAACCAAACCGAAAAACAAAAGACAAGAACGTAGGTTCCACCGAGCCGCGCTTAAAAAGATTTCGTCCCAGGCAGCTACATGGGAAGCGCTTTGTTGTTTAAGTGGAATCGACAGAGGAAGGAGGCAACTGAGGACACTTATTACAGTCGTGTACTTAAGTGAAGGTCTCAGGAAATGGAATTTTTATTTGATCATTCCCATTTTGTGAGACGTTGCTCTCTTTTTTTACCGGTTGCTGCTCACTCTCAAGATTAAGATTTGTGAATGTAAATTGCTTCCGATCAAACTACCAAATGCCACATACTGCTCACATGTTCACACGTCCACAATTTAATAATGACAGTTTTTAAAATATTTTTTAATACAATTAATATTGTTTGATGATGCCACCTTTCCTGTAATGCAGCATTTTCCCATTGAGGTGTTTCTGCTGCTCGTGTAAGTAAAGGATTTTAATATTGACCTATAAAACTTTCCACTGGAAAGGTTTCCGGTGTAAGAACCAGTGTCACTCGTTCTACTGGTGCGAGGGTCGTGTGAGTATCAGGTTCATGATGAAGCTGCACAAACACCATTACCGGCCACTGAACGTGCTTTTTGTATTTGCACTGTCACGCTTTAACCAGCAGCACGCATCTGCTTTTCGGTCAAGTGGCCAGCAGAGGGCAGCCCTGGCTTCCAGTTGACTCTTCAGCCACGTGTCGAGAAACATAGTGGGGCACATTTCGCCCTGCGCTCGGCCTCCCAGGCTGCAAACTGCCTGTAACGAGCCACACAATGTAAATGCTGCAGGTGGGAGATGTTTGCACATTTAGGTGAGCAAGTCACAGTAAAGAAAGCAGGATTTTGGTGACGTCTGGGAGAAAGGTTTCCCTCAGAGGCCGAACTCGGGGCGAAAACAGAAAGTCTAGTAAATGCAGAGCTGGTCCATAAAGAGCAGGCAGTCAGTCATGTATTGACTAACACCACACCGTGCGTGCATGGTTGCTGTGCAGCAAGGCACGTTTCTTAGAGGTTGGCTGTGCAGTCGTTTTGTTACGTGATCAGCTCTTTTGCAATCTGAATGGAACGTTTGTGTCTTTGACCCAAAAGCGTGTGATGTTGCATAAGGAGGCCTGTTTACAGTTTGCCAAAAGGAATCAAGAACCACACAAGGCAGTTTGGTTTGTTGCTGGTTGTTTTTTTTACCATATTTTTGAATAAAATCTATAAAATATTCCACAAAAAAATACATTATTAATTATCATCTCATCCTTCAGTTACATTTATATCGGCATCAACATATACAGCTTGTGCTCGACAGGCCTCACTGACACAATTATAAATAACGCTGCGGCGTTTCTGCGTTTCGTATTCCGTTCTGTCCGATAGATTCGGGAAATGAAAGACAAAAACTGAACAGTGGTTTGATTTCACAGGCTGAAATCCAACAGACTCACACTGTGTGCTCCTCGTACATCTCATGTGATTGGTCGGTGGTGCGAGTCTGGGCAAAACAAGCTCTAAGCCCCTCCCACCGAACAAGTGAAGCAAGCTGCTTCCTTCCACCCCTCCTCCTCCATGTCCTCCTCTTACTTTCCCCTCCTGGCCGTCGCTGCCACCTCCTCCCTCAGCTAGTTCACCGTCAGCTTGTCAGGATACATCAAGCTCTAATACCACCAGTGTTCGCTGAGCACAGAAGAGGGAAAAAAGGAGGGCGAAACGGTGGCGGCTCTGGCTTTTCAGTGCTTTACATAACACCTCGACACAGTTCTTAGGATTTTATCAGTGAAGCTCGAGCACAGACAGCCAAAAACCCTCAACAGGTATAAAATAAAAAGAAAATCGGGTTCAGTAGTAAGGCACGCTGTTGACATGTGACGAGAGGTTGATTGCTTTGGTCTGACAGGAAAGCATTGGATTCCATTGCATTGGATTTTTCAGCCGAGTTTAAACGGTGAAATAGGAAACACTAAACGGTTCCCATCAGTGACGAGACGGTCCATGTAAACCAACCGCAGACAGACACCAGGAGGTAGAACAGGAGTAAACCACAGACAGCGAAGGTCCAGCGTCTGCTTCAGTGCAGCCCTTCACTCGCGGTCTCTCTTCTACTGGACAGGTGATTGGAGCTTCAGGTAGAAACGCATATAAAACTCCCCAACGTTGCAATGAAAATTCATACCATCACGGCCATAAAAATACACAGTCTACAATTCTGAGACACGGCGAAGTTGTCCTGACTGTCGACGTGGGGCGATCGGGGATTACGTTACTATTTAAGGTGCGCGTTTTATGACGTGTTGCATTTGCCGTAAATACAAGCTGCCGAGAAGGATAAAGTGTTCACATCAACATCGCGGGGAAAGGATGAGCAGGTCGCTCATTCGGCCGCTGATTCGTCCCATTTGGTGTCACAGATGGTGCGAGGGTGTCAACAAAAGCAAAAAAAGGGGGAGACACGGCAGCCGACAGTCCAAAGTCATCAAGAATCTAAATCATAAGTTACATTCACACCCAAACAATAGAATCTACATACAAACAACATCTGCTGCAGTTTGTGGTTGAGTTTCCCCCCCCATTCATAAATAAGAATAATGTTAGATAAAGGCGTTCCAAGAAGGTTTTTCTCTATTGGAGCAACAACATCATCCATTTTTTTACCCCGCTGGCATTCGTCTCCAGGGACTGGGAGCTTATTCAGCTAAATATATAGACCGTCCACGCTCTTGACTGCTGCGTGACCACAGCCACAAAAGACTTTTGGCTGATTTAAAGATCCTACACGGAGCAATAAAAACCGTTGCTATGGAAAGGAATCCCAGGCCTTTGCCCTCCTGGCTGGCTGGTGTGCAGCCTCTTAAGTAATTGAGGGGATTTCAATTAATAATCAACCCAGGTCTGATCTAACAGAGTGACGCACAAACCCTGGCAGCTCAGGTTGCCTCTTCCTGAGCGGTGGAGTCCCACAGAGAGGTGCTGCTGCTTTTACTAAAACAGGAGAGAAAGGCAACACAAACACCGCGAGATGGGAATCTTCAGGCTCCATCTGCGTTCACAGTTTGACTGAGGTTCCTTGCACGGCATCAGATTGTGCCGTCTAATCCCGTCCGTTACGACACCTCCCTTACAAGTGTTGCACTGCACGTTTGGTGTACAGACGTCGTCTAGACGTGCCTCATCTTTTGCTACAGATCACTGTACACGCCCACTACCCACAACACAACCTGCCCTGAAACTCATCGGTTGCCCGCTACCCAACGTGGGTGCAGAAATTGGTCTCTCTGTCCCTTATGAATTAATTTCTCCTTGTTGAACGTCAACTAGCTTGATAATTTAATTCCACTGAGACTTGTAGAAATATTTGCATGTGCCCTCACATCACTTAATGTGTGTTTGGCCAGCTATGCACCTGAGTTACAACACCGGGAAGAAAAAAAAAGGCTAAAAGTGTGGACGCTTCCTCTATGTTTCCTAATTTTAAGACATGTGAAACTGGATCCTTTATCTGCTCGTGCACTCAGGATGCTGGATTGTTTCTTATAGATTAGTTACGTGCGTAAGAATGATCCTTTTATTCGGCCTAAAACTACCTGAACTCCACCGCCACACTCTCAATCCTTAATTAACCAACTGCAGTACATGTTCAGTCCAGGAGTTCGTCCTGCCGATCAGGACTTCACCAGAATCTCCATGATGTGGTCCAGCTCATTCATGTCCATCAGACATGACTGGAGACTCCCGGCTGAGGCAAGGCTGGGGGAGCGCATTTTCACGTCCTCATCCGCCCAAAGCGACACACTGACAGGCCACAGGGACCCCGCCGCCCAGGCAGAAGGCAGGTCTGATGTCTCATACATCGATGTGTCAATGTCTTCAAAGATGTCGTCCAGGGCGAAGTCACTGAGGTAGCCCATGGCGTTCACTGCATCACTAAAAGCATTGATTGTCTGTGGGTCGGGCGAGCCGTTTGCCCCCCGAGGGGGGAAGTCTGGGGACGGCGGCGGAGACAGAGATAGGTTGTCCCCACCACCCTCTGCACAACCGGGGCAGGTAACCGGCATGTCCTCCCTGAAGTCGTCCCTGAGAAGGCAGGAGTCAGCGTGGACGCCGTCTAGGCGCACCTCCGATGTGCAGGTCCCCGGCCTGTCGCCCCGCATGTCCTTCTGGATCTGCCTGAATGTGTTGATGAGCAGCACCGAGCGACGCAGGCTCAGCTCCATCCCGGCCTGGTAGCTCTGGAGCTTCTCCAAGCAGAGGCCGAGCACCAGCTGACGCTGCTGCAGGTGGCTCATGCCGGGTTTGGACTGACCCACAAGGTGCCTGCCCTCATCTTCCCCGGCTTCCTCCCCATTCTTCTCCTTTTCTGCAGCAGCAGGGAGGGTGTCTGCCTCCAGCTCCTCCAGGCAGCTCCACTTCCGCTTCACACCGCGACCCAACATCGACCTAGATCAACAGATTACCAGTTGATGTACAAATATGCATTTTAAAACGAGAGAGATACCAATGTTGCTGTAGCAGTGCAGCTTATAGTAACATCATATAATATTATCCTTGAGAGAAAAGACATCCAATTAAACAAATAGACGAAAGCTGATCATTTGACCGTTTCTGCTTATAAAATTATTGAAACGACTAACTGATTACAGAAATTGTTGTCCGTTAATTTTCTCTAAAACCAAACGTGTAAAGTCATTGGTGGAGACTTTTCGTCTGCTCAGCTGACAGCAAATAGAAAAACTCTGACAACAGTATCTGTACTTTTGAGGTACTTTACTTGAGCATTTCCATTTCGTGCTACTTTATACTTCACACGCTCTTTACTTTTTAACTACACTAGATTCATTCGACACCTTTAATTACTAGTTACTTTGCAGAAATAAATTATGATGTGTTGTTACAGATTACCGTCAGATACCAGTATATGAAGGAGCTGAAATGACTCCCGACCTTTACCAGGTGATGATGAACTAAACTAATATTATTCCGGAAATGTGCCATACTGCATAATGAGTACTTTTACTTTTGGTAATGAAATACATTTGATTGTCAGCCTTTTGCCTGTAATGGGAGTACTTTTACGTTGTAGAAGTACTACTTGTGTAAAACAATATCTGAATACTTTTATTAATACAGGCGGACATTAGACCAAAGTAAAACGTGCCGTTAAAGAACTTCTTACAATGTCCTCTCTTTAAAGTAGCAAAGTTAGGGACTCGTTTCACTCCATCCTAGCTTCCTACCTTCCTACCTTCCTTGCTACCTTAACGGTCCCCGCGCTTCGCCGGAGAAACGCCAGCCTCCGCTTGAACCAAGTTCAAAAAAAAAGGAGACGTTTTAACGCGCGATTAATAAAAGAAACGCAAAATGAAACGAGAAACGCAAAACGAACCTTTTACGCGCCCGTCGACGGCGTCGTGAGTCGTCGCGTGAATCCCGTCGCTCCTCTGCGCGTCTCGAGACCGCCGGAGGAAGAGGAACGTTCAGTCCGTCCGCGGTGGGGGCGGAGCCGGGGGGGGGGGTGGGGGCGGGCACAGGCGCTCACGGGCGCATGCGATTGGTGCAATTCGCTCGACGACCTGGCGCCCGCCCCCGCCGCTCACGGGGCAGCGAATGTGCGGCCGTTTGTTCAGAGAGCGAGCTGCCGCTGCGTTCAGGCGCGTCTCGTAGGAATCGGAAACAACCACGGAATGTCACTGAATACAAAATGAAGTGTTGCAGCTGGTAAAGTCGTGGAGCTTTAATTCAACTACTTTATACACTGCTGGGTGGCTGGATCTATAACAATACATCAACACTGGTTTGTTGATTTATATTTTGTATTGCAGTCTGTGAAGCAACTAGTAACTTATGTCGTCCGCAATTTCCCCGCCGAGGGGCTACTAAAGGATGATCCCATCTAAATAAAAGTAGCGAAGTCATAAGTACAATATTGGCTTCCAAAATGTAGTGGAGTTAAAAGTCGAGAGTAGCATTAAGTGGAAATACTCACGCAAAGTACAAGTACCTCAAAAGGTACAGTGAGTGAGTAAGTACTTCCCCTCACTGGGTCTCAGACATGTCAAAATAGGTTTTCCTGTTTGCTGTCATTGAGCAGACAGAAAGTCTCAAATTACAGGTGATGCTTCCTCTTTGAGATGAAATTATTAGTCCATTAACCTTTACCATTATTAATCGTGTAAATAATATTTTAAGCAAACATGGTAAAACAAACTTGGTTTCCTTAGTCAAGTAAAAATACGTTTATCTTTTGACCAGTTTTGTTATGACATAGTGATATTAATAACTTTCTGCTTTCACGCACATGTTCTGGCGTGTAAACCTGTTTTTATGTCAAAAAATCTCATGACAAGGGGGGGGGGCGGATACTACAGTTATGTAGTATCGTTATTTCTATATTAGAGAAAATGGTTGAATTTCAAAAGAATCTATTGATATATAATCAAACAAATCAATGTATTAGCGTTATATAGGAACGGCATCAGAAATGCCCAGAGGGCCTAGAAAGTTGCAGTGAGCACCTGAACGCAGCATTTTAAAGGGCCGGATGACTCAGAATGGAAGGAAGGAGAACGTGACCGGAAATGCGTGGACGGCAAACGCCACATAAGGAATTAATTCACGGTTTTCCGCATCTTCTTCCTGAAGCTACGCTCCTACTTCTTCTTTTCTCGTTTTCTTCTACTGAACAAAAAATAACGACACGATTTAAGTCTCTCTTTTTTTTTTTGTTGACCTAAATTCTGTGCTGCTTTTTTTTTTTTTTTTTTTTTTTGTACCCAGTTGCATCCAGTCCATTAAAATCCACCTTATTAAACCCGGAGCCCGGCGCGCGTTTTTAGGGCTGGAAGGTTTTGAACGTATTAGAAGTACAGCGGGTCATAAATGTGACATTGAAGGTCATTTCTTCCGGAGGCGGGAATCACGGCGTCTTCAACGTCACGTGGCGTCACATCTCCACTTCCTGTGTCGCTGCCTGGCGAAACGCACACGCGTCTCTCTTCTCCTGATGGCTCGGGTTTTTCCTCCGGCTGCAATTTCGCCGAGTCACCGAAAGTCCATAAATCATTGACTACAGGCAAACCAGACGAGCAAATACCTTTTCACACGTTTCAAACAAGACGTCGAGCTTCTTCACCAACTGCTGCACGTTTGAGAGCACGAAGAGTCAGGCCGAGAAACGCCGTCACTTATTAGTAGAAATGCCCCCCGGTTCCACTGCTGTAACCCTCCCTGCACACGCGTCGTGGCGCGGGAGCACGTGAGGACAACTTCAGCCCAAAATCACTCAGCAGCACTTTCATGTTACTGCAGAGGACAATCCACTCAAAAGCAGCACCACGCCGTCACTGGAGCAGCGCACCGAATTTAGAACTTATCCAGGTCCAGGCAGCTCCTGAGCGGAAAGTCATTCCGAGGACAAAATATGATTTAAATGAGTTTTAACTCTTAAACCCTGATACAGGCACGTGCGGCCTGGTGCGGACTCCTACAGTAGCTGCTGGCACAAGTAGTGCAAAGTTATGTCAAGACAACTTCCCATTTACTGTAATTTGGCTCCAGACAGTTTCCTCACAATGAAAACTACAAGCTGTTACAATGTGAACAGTCCACACTGGACACTAGATCAGAGGATACGGCTTGGCGACGTTCTATACTTTCCTTAATGTCGACAGATCCAGTGACAAGAGCAAACCCAACAATCGCTTGATGCAACAAACGCAGTGTATCCAAAGCTCAATCATCTGTGCTGCAGAGCCACAGTTGCACGGGGCCAACGTGTTCCTTGGTAAACGTGGCCCCTGTAGTTTATTCAGGAATCGATCCTGCTGCTGGAAACATTTGTGAGCGAATCTGCAGCTCAAAATGGCCCCCAGCTAACGCACTACTTACTCCCATTTGAATGGCATTTGCTGCAAACTACAGTGCCCAACGGTTTCAAGAAATCAACTTTAAAAAGGGCCCCGTAAAAGAAAGATACCGCGTATTACTTTTGAGGTCAATATGATTAACACAGTACAAAGCCTCTGCAGAAAAAGGAAATGGTTTCCTCGTACCAATACAAGTGACCCACGGCACACGATCAATAGTTGCACCTTTTATTATAAAAAATATTTACAAAGATGCTACAATGTTTTTTCTTTAATATAAAAAAATGCATACATTTTACAACGGTAATTAGTCTTTGAAGTTCTAGCTCCCATTCAGACCAGAGTGACATCCTTCAGGAGTGTTGTGGTAAGGTATTAAGCGTGTCGTAATACTGTATTTTTGTATGTTTGCCTGAGTTAATCTCTTCATCACGATAAGGAACAATTTTGAAAAAATGCATTTGATTTTCCACATCTTTAGGAGAAAGGCAACGGTTTGCATAAAGGAATTAAAGGACATTTGAGTCGTATACAATCATTTTGTAACACGTATGACAGAGCTGCATAGTGATTTGAATAGTAACCCGGTTATTATTACTACCAATAATAAAAATGTGAGGAATAAATAGGTACTGCATTCAAAACGGAGGGCAAAATTTGGATAAATATAATTTCATCGGGCCTCATGGTTGATTTGATAAGTCATTGTGGCATGTCTGTACCTAGATATAATAAATACAATAAATAAAACAATAAATTAGATTGGGTTAAACACAGAATTCCTCATTTGTTGTACTAACAAATGAGAGAAAGAAATATGGCTTCTTGATGCAGTTATCACCCCGTGGTTTCTCCAAATGCTTAAGGAAAAGCTGTTATTGTTATTAGGGCTGTGTGTAAAACAGGGCAGGAAACTCACTTAAATGTGTCCACTGGATACTGTAAACTTACCAGAGACAGTCAAATCGTAACCAGCGTGTGGTTGGTGGCTGGCAGTAATTTCCCTGCCCTGCGTAAAGCTTTGAGAAAATGAAGGAACAGCGCCAATGCAGTGTGACGATGCCGGTCCTGACACCTGTTACAGTCGACTTGTTATACCAAACCATGGGAAGACACTGTCTCGAGTCTGGCTACATTAAAATCTTAAAAACTGCCTGGGAGGGAAAAATAATATCAAATGATACTTGCAAAATCCCCCAGCTGTATAATGCAAAAAATATATTTCTATATACACATACATACATATACATATATTCCATTCATAATTGCTCAAATCTTTAGGAAAATATGCATTGATTCATAGATTTGGATTTACAATTTGTTCTGGTTTCTGATGCATGTAGTGTGATGAATTGTTCCTCAGTCCATGTAACAATAAATAGAAATGGACAAAATGGCAAAGAATATGACCAGAAGGAGCTAGTATGACAGAATGTATGGCAGACGTAAACATGGAAAGTACGAAAAAAAAAAAACAAAGAATGCATCATGGTATAAGGTAATTATCTTTGCCCTCTCACAGATATTGTCACGGTTTGGATTTCATCAACAAAGTAGGAGACTAACCGCTTCGCCCACAGGCCAGGGTGGCTTGCGAATCCCAAAATTCATTAATTTCACCATCACTACTTTAACTGCCAATTACATTTTTTTGAATAAAAGATGAAGGTCCCAACAGCAGCTGCCGACTTGCCTAAGTAGCCATTAGAGCAGCCTAACTACACCTCTAACAGCCAATCACAAAATCTACTTGGCTTGCTGTTAATTTCCCACCTTGTCCCAAAACCTCCAACAATTTCCACGTGTAACAATACCACATACAGAACATGCACATGTGTACTGTGCATAGTCTGGAAAGAGTCTGAGGGATCAGTACAGGCCAGAGGAATGTTCAGAGTTTCAGGATCCCACTATGATCTCCATGATGTGGTCCAGTTCGTTCAGGTCTGACCTGCAGCTCGAGCTGGAGCTCAGGGCCGTCGGCCCGTGAGAGGAAAGGCTCTCCAGCAGATCGTAAGGCCCCATCTTTGGGGCGCTCTGCATGCCTGTCAGCACCGTATCGAGGTCATAGTAGGACGGGTCCACGTCTGAAAACAGTTCCTCGAGCGCAGGGTCAGGGGGCGGCGCCGGATGCTTGATCTCAAATGTCCCAAAAACCTGCTCCCCTGTCCTGGAGTCTGCGCTCAGGTGGTCTCGGTCCCCCTCCTCTCCCTCCGACACACAGTCCTCGCTGTCCTCCTCTTCATCCTCCTCGCACTCACCGTCTTCCTCTTCCTCCTCCCAGCAGGGTCCCATGCCAAAGGGTCCTGCCAGGTAAGAAGCAGAGGACAGCTGGGGGGAGACGGGCGACAAAGTGGACATGGTGACCTCTGTCTCCACGTCTCCCTCCATCACCACCTCCTCAGCATGGTAGCCTTCCTCCAGACCAACCACTGAGAAGGGTTTCGGGCTCTGCCCGGCCTGAGCTGCTGCGTCCGTCTGCCGACACAGCACCTCGGTGGCTACCAGGCGGTCGGCGGGACACTGGGCGGCTGCCAGGGCCTGGGTCATGATCTGCCAGGTGCCGTCCTGGGTCATCTCCTCCTGGATCTGCCGCACTGTGTTAGCGATGAGCACTGAACGGCACAGGTTCGGCTCCACGAGCATGTGGCAGAGCTGCAGCTTGATCAGCGACATGTCAAGCAGTGACTGCCGCTGCAGGCTGTAAGAGGACGTCAGCGTCCGAGCCACCGCAGATGAAGCTGCCAGGCCCTGGTCACCACTGGAGACCGGCTCCTCCCCGGAGTCTGAGAACTTGCGCTTGGTGCCCTTCGGGAACATGTTGCCTCTCTGTGGTGACGGCGAGGAGACAGAAACACAGTCAAACACCAACGGCAACACTGAACATCAACTAAATTATCACACTGACAAACACACAAAATGCCTACTGAATTTCACTAGCTAAGATCATAGTGAAAAGAATAAGTGCCATGTAATTAATTATGTAAATGTGTGATGTAATGAGGCTATGTGGTGTAGTATTTGTGCATGGACATGAGGGAGCTAGGGCTACAATCTGCTCAACAGCAGCTGTGATTTTATCAATAAACTCTACAGGTTTAAATTCTTTCTGAACTACAGTAAACAGTAAATTGTTTGTTGTAGTCTTTTTCTTAAAGTTTGCTATACCTTTCCTGTTGAGAGGCACAGGCAATAGCAATGCAGCTTGGTCCCGGCTGCAACGCTTCAAGTACTTTTGTACGAGCGACAAGCAGCTTTTGTTCAGCACCATTTCTGCCCATTTTAGGCCAGTCTGAGGCAAGACTCCTGCTGGGCGGAACAACCACACTTTTAACAGACCACTGAGCCACCGAAAATAGCATGGTTACCAGCTAAATGCCGACGCTGCATCAAAGTAAGCACAAACTAGAGAGACCTTTGTCATAAAAAACAAAAACAGCACTCAAGTTACATGATCGGTGCACTTAAGATTCTTTCCCACTGCCACCTGTGATCAAGAAAATATCCTAATCAATAAGGTGCTTTTAAGGGGTAAAAGTGATAAGAATATGGAAAATAATAGCATTTACAATATTCACAATACAACATACCACCATGAACCACTAATATTTACAAGGGATATCAGGTTTCCAGGTCTACACACGACACGCTTCAAAAACGAGTAAAACAAGATTTTCACTTTCTCTTCACTGAGGGAGGGGGAAAAAAAGTAGAGTCAACTTCCTTATTGCACACCGTTTGGAACACACAGATGTCTTACAGGAACAAAACAACACTCCTGCCAACATTAAAGGACCTCTGACTCCCCAAAATAAACGGGATGCGAGTAAATATGGAGACCGAGTGCTGAACTGCAGCCCGTGGCATTTATTTTTTTTCCACCAGACAGGAAAATAGAGTGCAGTGTCCAGCTGTGTCTCCTCTGTGTAAAGACCTGTGGGTAGGGCGTTTGGGTGAATGAGTCCACTTGCTTCAAGTTTCTATTTGTGATACATTTTTTTACAAAATAATCACAAGAAGTAAAACCAGGGGTACAATGAAAATAATATTGACACATGCTTGACTGTAAAGGCATAGCATTGGGGTTTACAGAACAGAAATCAAACAGCAAAGAGTTGTTAACACTTTTATAAAGACTGCCCACTTTTCAGAAACTAAATGCACTAGACACTGCTGTTATTGTCACAATTCATGGCCGCACCAACAAAGCAGAATTTGTTTGTCTTTTAGGTTTTCTGATGCCAGGCAAAACTAAGGCCCTAAGATCTGTGCAAATTACATACCATCTCATTGTTGACACATTGTTAACAGCCAAAAACACAATTGAACATTTTACATTTAAAAAAAAAAAAAAATCAACATATAATCAAACATGTAATCCAACAAAAATGAGTGACTTCTAATTAGGAATTGAACTGTAAACGCTCCTTTACGTCCACTCAATAAAAAGGGGAGGCGCTGTGCTTCTTTACACACACGAAAACCTGAGAAAATACAGCTACAGGTCAGCACCATATTTTGGAAAAGTTATAATAACCCATACCAAAAAATAAATTTTAAAAAATGTGGATCTAATGCAAAAACGGTCTTCGAGTCCTCGCTTGCATACAGAATAACATTTCATGACAGTGGACAGAATAGGGGGAAGAAAAAATAAAAGTCATTTAGGAAGGTACCCGGAGATCTAAAATACAAAAGGGTGAGAAAACAATTATGGACATATGTTGTCTTCTTGTGTGGTGCATTTGTGGCTGGCCCCTGTTAAACAAGAGACACTAGAGAGAACTAGCTCCCCGAAGGACAACAACAATGTGTAGGGGGGAAAAAATAAATTAAAACAGAAAATGAAATACAACCAGGAAGACCTACAACCTGAGAGAAAACACACTGCACAGTGAATCAAGAAACAGTTTGGACATGTCAGATTTGGTTGTTTTTTTTTTACAGGTATATTATTAATGTGGTTTTTGAACACCCTATAGTTTAGCATTTTGGCGTTAAATCTCAAGGATTCTACTTGGAATTTAAAATACCATGAAATCTACAGACTAACTAACTGTCAATGATTTTATATCCTTTATTGTTAAGACAGACCCGGATCGGCCTGGAGACGGCTTTTGTGTTGACCACACTGATCTTGCACCTGAAGCAGACAGACATGCGCCACAGCTGATGCCAAAAACATCAGACACACAGAACCGAGAAGGAACAACTGATTGGATACTATTAATTACCAAAATCCCACACGCCGATAGTGCCACTTCTGTTTTCGTAAAAAATCTACTAGGATATTAATGAGGTTTTTCGATAAATTAAAATAAAGACATTCTGGGCAAGGTCCCAAAACCGGTGGGGGACAGTTATTTTACCAAAATAAAACACCTCCCTCATCGCTGGGTAAACAATCCTCCACCCACCGATGCTGCTACATCGCCTTATAGATTCATGTCGACTTGAACACATTCTGTCTGCTACAGATGCGTAACTGGATCTGATCTGAGATCGTGGCTAAAACCTGCACGTTGGTCCTGTTATGTTCCTCGTTCGTTTTACGGGCCTCGACATTTGGCTTGAGTGCTTCGGCGGGATTTAAGCAAGAAAATGCTGAACCATGCGATGTTCAAAAACGTGCCTCGCACGATATATCAGCAAATGCGTAATCAATCAAGTACAAATATAAATAAAATTTAAAAAAAAATTTTTTTTTTAATTACGCAAATCAGTATTGGGGGTGATGATATTGCTATAACGCGGTCGCGTCGGACAGTTTTGGGTAGAAACATCGCTACCGAGCAGAGCTCCGGTGGTGTATTATGCTAGGAGCCAGGGAGCCGGGAGCCAAACGCAGCCTCGCTTTACGTCAACGGCTCCTAGCATGACCCATCCCCCACTGCACACTGAAAAGCCCAGCACTTTCACGGCACGCCGTGCTAAAATGATTAAATGGGACTTGCAGCACGGCGGCACCGCTTCCCCCCGCTTCCCCGTCAAAAATAACACAATGTAAACACTATCCGCCGCCATATTATAGCCGTTAGAGCCGCCGTAGAGAGCGGTTCGGCGCCGCTGGCCGTGGCTGCCGCATGCTTTGTCTTTTCGGCATCACAGCCACCGAGCGACAATGAGGCCATTTTGCGCTAGTAGCTAACAGCTAGCCGGCTAGCTATGCTACGGGTCTGGCTTTACGCTCAATAGCTCCCGCTAGCTAACTGGGCTAAGACGTTGAGCGCAACGGAAAAACGATGCCTCCGCGGAGGCACTAAACGTTTGGCATTCGTGTGTTTGGCCCTCTTGCTTCTTTTTTGGGGGGGACGGGAAGGGGGGGGGGGGGGGGAGGCATTTCCTCTTACTTACAATTAAGGAAGAAAAAAAGAAAGACCGCTAGCAAGCGTAAAGCTAATTAGCCGAAAGCGCCCACCCACACACATCCTCCGCGGTCCTTCCTCCTTTCTAGCCAAAAACAAGAGTTTTCGCCGCGGCCGGGCTGTTTTAAGTTCCCAAAAGCAGCGAACGGGTCACCCGGGCGCCCGGTCGACACGACCCTCGCCGGAGCTGCCGCACTCACCTCGTCTTTGTGTTATTTTATTCCCGTCTCGGTCATAGGATCGACGGCAGCGAAAGCGGAGATCAGTTTCAGATGAGATCATTCATGCCACGGCTTCAAAAACTGAACTACCTCTGTCCTGCTGCTGCTGCTGCTGCTGCTGCGGAGCGGACGGCAGGAGGGAAGGAAGGGAGGGAGGGGGGGAGGGGAGCCGACAAAAGCCAGCCATATGCCTGGGATTCCTCTCTAATGATGTCTGCCTGCCCGCGTTCGGCGAACCAGCGCGACCAGTCCGCGGTTCGGCCGAAGGGAAAGGTCACGAGTTATTCCGGACATTCGCTCCGCGTTCACGCCACATTTACCTTGTGTTCTGTTTTTTTCTTTACCCAAACAAACAGCGGTAATTAGGGAATTATTCAGATTATTCACGTGATTTTCTACTCGCGCACTGACGCACATTTTTGTGAGGTTACTTTACTGGAGTTACTGACATTTACGCTTCTGTTGCCGCAGAGATGTTTGTACTCTTGACTCCGCTACGTTCACCTGCCCGGTGCAGGTTACACGGTTGTTTTTTCAGTTTTAAAGAGTTTGAATTTGGGGGGGAAAGAAGCCTTTAAATCATTTAAATAGCCCTCCCCGCTCCCATTAATCGTCTCACTCAGATTTACTGTGTGATAACCTTTGGAGTAAAACTCCATAAAGTAGTTCCACCTCGACCAGCTGCGACAGTACTTTACATGTAATGCATAAAGTGTATTTAGCTGATAACTTTCAAAAGGTGCTTGTGATGGGAGTGTTTTTAACTGTAGAAATACTCCCATTACAAGTTGGAAGTCCTGCATTGGAAAACATCCCTTATTAAGTGCAGTATTATTAGCTAAAATGTACCTAAAGAATCAAAAATGCAGAAAAGCCTATTATAAATCATATTGTTAGATTACTACTGCTGATGCATTATCGTGACAGTAGGAATTTACTCTTGTAGTTGGTGGTGGAGGTGGGGGATCATTATATATATGACCTGTAACCGTTGCCACTGCATGCGCCAAGGCATCGATGTTACCAGCCTGACTGGGGTTGGTGTGCTGTGACCTTACCCACAGATGGGTCCAGCGGTGTTCACACAGCGAGGTCATGCGCAGCAGTAAGTCATCGGCAGTAAGGCCGTGCCAAAGGACCAGGTCTCAGAGTCATGACTTTGATCTGAGAATTCTCAGAATTACTTCTTTAATCTCAGAATAATGACTTTGAGCTCACAATTCTAAAAAACGTGATGACTTAATGCCTAATCTGAGTCTGTTTTTACATGGATATTCTCGTCCATGACAGCCAGGAGAGACAGTGAGAGAACTAACTTGTTGAAATTATGGGTTTATTTCGACCGAGCCAAGACCTGGTGATTTTTTCCCCCTCCCCGTTTCTCGTTGAGCCGTTGTGGCCTCTGCTGCCAGGACAGTTAGCCAGTTAGCTCCTCGCGCTAACAGCAGCCAGCCATTAGCTATGAGGTAAGTCGGCTCATTTGGGTTGTAAATCTAGTGTATAACCACTTTGTGCATGATGGTGTGTCTGTGAGTCACAGACAGAGAGAGAGAGACAGACGAGCTCTGGGGGCCCGGCTTCAGGCGCGCGCCTTAAAATTTCCGTTAAAATTGTTACATAATCTGTAACAATTCATAATATTTGACGACCCTTGATTCAGCTGAGGAGCACCTCCACAAGGAAAACCTTTAACCAGGTAGAAAAGGGGGGAATCGTCAGGAAGAGTAACGCAGGAGGGATCCACCTTCGAGGACCTTCCAGGAAATGTTCATTCAAGAAGACACAGACGTGCAATAACTGCTGTATATAAAGAGCAGACAGAATTAACAACTGTTAAACTTCCATCGGTCTTTCGCCAGTCAAGAGATTTTGGTCAGTCAGATAAAACACTATTACACAAAGTAAGACCAGAAAATAGAAGAAACATCAGGAAGAGCAAAAGAGGAAGGATCGGATCCCACTACCAGGACTGGCAGACAGGAAATAGATGTTGTGTGCATAGAATAGACCAACATAGACTGTAAACATGTATGAAGACTATGGATATGGGAGGACGTCGAGCCACACGACCCCCTGTCCACCACGGAGACCTGAACGAGGACAGACTGCACAAACACACAGAGGGGAGAAAGGAAACAAACAGACGAGAGGAGAGGAGAGGCTGAATCTCCTGGAGCACAGAGATCCAGATCCAAAACATCTGGAATGAGGCACCGACAGCCAGGAGAGAGAGAGAGAGAGAGAGAGAGAGAGAGACCGAGAAGCCTGAGTGGAAAGAGCGAACAAGGAGTAGAAACTGGAGAGAGAGAGAGGGAGGCACACAGCTCGGACATTCATGTGTTTGTAGGACACAAACAAACAGAGTTAGAGGGATGCACAATACAAATGCTCCCATAGTCTAAACATCCACAGAAAACCAAACGCTGTCACCTTAAAGCTGCATCAGGCAAAAGTAAAATGGCAGCGAGAGGCAGCTGTTTTCCACTTCTGCAACGTGAGGTCAGTAAAACGCAGACACCATGCTCATGTTCACCAGCCACTAAAGGCAGACCGCTGTTTTAATAAACCATACAGCCTGTGAGTTCTTACGCTGATCAGCCACAACTTTATGAGCACTGACCGGTGAAGAACATTGATTATCTGGTTACCATGGCACCTGTCAGTGGGGGGGATATATGAGGCAGCAAGTGAACATTTTGTCTCCAAGTTGATTTGTTGAAGCAGGAAAAATGGCCAAGTGAAAGGATGTGAGCGACTTTGACAAGGAACCAAACTGTGCAATGGATAAATATGGACTTTGTAATGAAGGTGAATGGTGAAGATTTTGTCTCATTTAATTTATATTTGTTTCTCCTTTATGCTTTTCTCCATAAAAGCAAAACCATGCAAACCAATATGTCGGTCAACTCCTCTTCCTCCTCCCCCAAAGATGTGTACCAGTGCTCAGACTCCAGAGTTGTACTATTGATGTCCTTTGCCTTTTTCATCAACAAAGTCTCACTCCTCATCCCTCTGTCCATCTTCGTCCTCTACCTGGGTTACTATCGATGGCGGCAGCAGCGCTCCTTTGCAACAACGAGCCACTCCGACATCTTCACCTACCACATGGCTGCTCTGGAGCTGATGTATGCTTTTGGGGCTGCATTGTTT
>JAVQJF010046021.1:0-54519 GCA_036023855.1 Gadopsis marmoratus
CAAAATAAGGACTGGCTGTTTGTCGTCCACTAGGTCACCCTTTTGCCCTCTGACTGTGTGGCTGCTACACTCTGTCAGTCTGAGACCTCAACTAGACGAGGCTTTTATCACTGAGGCCACTTCAAAATGTCGCCCTCACGCAACCAAGCATCCACTGAATGAGTTTTACAAGAGTCTTCTGTCGTTGCTGCAAGGTGTCTTTAAGTATGCTGTTGTACTGTGTAGAGCAGTGATTCCCTACCGGGGATACTTGTACGTTAGAGGGCACTTCTGCAGTTAGCGTACAGTAATGGATAACCAGTTAAAAGTAAGCTTAAAGTAATGGGCAAATGGTGGAATAGTTAGCTAAAATAAATGGATACATGGTTGAAATAAACAATAGTGTTGATGAGTGTTTGTGGGAACCCTGAAGTTAAATTCCAGACCTTTTTAAGACCCTTTCAACATATTTTAAGACTGCAGTGCTGCAAGGTGGTTATCAGCAACACACCGTACATTTACAGAGCTATACCAGTACATTTATTTTGAGATTTCAAAACAGTCTTAGTTTGACCTAATTCAGATAGACTGGGAGGGAACAAATCTCAAGAGAATAAAGTAGTGACTAACCCAAAGGCGAGGTTTATTGAAAGTAATAATAGTCACATAGTCACACTCTCTCACTCACATTAACAAAACTATTTCTATTTGGCCTAAGAAATACAACATTGGACATAAATGAAATTATATCAATATAGGCCTAAACAGTCTGTCTGCATTTATGTTTAAAAAAATAATACCAATACCAATAAAAACAATGCCAATTAAGACGTTTCAATCAATTTCAAGGGTCTTCATTTTTGCTAAACTGATTTAATTCTTTTTAAGACCCCGCCGATACCCTGAAGAAGAGGTCATCGAGTTCAGTCGACGGGGCTGTGGGGGTACGGCAGACAAAAAAGGTTGTAGAGAGACTGCTAAGCTCAAATTCTCTGTAAAAAACACAGAACATTTAACACCAACCTGCAATACAGAGGTTTTTTTGTTTTTTTTTTTACCTGGAAGGGTGCAGCGCACTCCATGTTGACAGATGTTGGACGTTGCTAGGCTGATGAGCCTTTGAACAGCATCAGCAGGGGGACCTTTGCAGATCAGCCTGTTCGTGTGGTTCTGTGTCAGTTGGAGTGACCTTGATGTAGAAGTGAAGTGTCCTCAACAAACAGGCCTATTCATGTCACAACAACAACAACAACAACAAAAAACTTGAATGAGGTCACACCGACATCACATGGGTCGAAGACCGCACGTGGATGGGGTTTATGACAACAGTTCAACCAGGCTCAATCATAAAAAGGTTACTTCCTAATATTGTGACCGTTCTGGCATTTATCATCCCTGGGCTACTTCTGAATTCCAAACCACGCTGAGAACTCTTTGCTTATTTGACACAGTCAAAAAACTACACTTTTACCAAAGCAGTTCTGACTGAAAGTCAATGACCAGCGCAATGACAATTAAGTTCCTCCCAAAAATCTTATGTAGAGGCATCAGTGCTTTAAAAAGGTCAGCTATCATTCCTCAAATAATGCACTCAAACCACAGTGTAGAGCATCATTATGTACTATTTCTGGCACAGAGAAGCAAGACAGACATTTGGTCTAAAACGTCTCTAATGGGTAAGGAGATGGAGTATGAAAGCCATCTAACGCTACATGAACGTAGAGAGAGAGAGAGCAGCTTCACTAGTCATCCTGACTTGTACAGTTCTTTCTTATTTTATGATATTTCTCCATATTTTTATTGCAAATGTTCTATTTGTATTCTTAACTTGCCTTTTTACAGTACTTGCTTTTAATTTGCGTTTTTCTTTCTCTTGGATATGCTAATTTATGCAGCATTAAACCAAAGCAAATTCCTTGTATGTGAAAACCTATTTGGCAATAAATCTGATTCAGATTCCTATCTTTTTCTCTGTCTCTTCTGTCTGTTTTAATGTAGCCGTGGAAGACAGAGGGCAGAGAGATGAGAAGAGGAAAGGGAAATAGAAAGATATGATTGAGACAGAGTACTATAATCCCAAAAAATTAGTTATTTTAAATTGGTGTGTGTGAAAGATTTTCTCTGACCTTAAACTTCCTCATATAATTAGATATTATTCACATCGTAGCGAATTAGTGAAGTGTAGTATTGTCAAGGTATATAAGCAAGTAAGAACTACTCCCACTGAAATAGTAATCCAAAATGGATCAGGCTGAAATTTCACATTTCAGCGTCATAAGTGCGATTTCATATTCCACTTAATTTGCTTATTGATTATCTAGGACTTTAAAATGCTTAGGCCACGTGCTCGCTTTATGCCCTTAGCTGTAATAAATCTCTTCTTTTTCATAATTCCCTCCTGCTCTCATCATCACAGCCCGACATCTCTCTAGTCTCTAATCCCCTCATCGATACGCAGACTGAGAAAGAAATTATAGTTCTTTATTAAAAATAAAAGGACACGCCAAGACGTGCAGCTCAAGGGAGACGGAGAGAGAGGATTTCGGGTTTAAAGCACCACCGTGATGACAAACATGATATAAAAGCACACAAACAAAAGCAACAATTTGTGCACGTAAGTGGAAAGAGAAACAAGATTTCAGAAAACCTTTCAGTGAAAACCAAGTGCCGTGTTCAAAGGACACCGTCCCATTTTGATGTTAACCAAACCATGTGAAGTTTGCGTGCACGATATACATTAAACAGCCAGGTCTCCTCCTGCATGGAAGCCTTGGGCACGAGAGGCAGCTGCCAAAAGGCGTTAGCAACATGCAATATGTTCTGTTATCTCTGTTGCAAATTGGTTGCTAGCTAGTCAAAGCCAATAACATGTCCACATTAACAAAAATACTGTGTACAGATACTATACACCGATATTGTACCGACGCATTTTTATTTATTTTTTAAACTTTGTTGCACCTGTAACTACTAAGTGTTTATTTTTCTTATTGGTCTAACAAGGCCTACAGCTT
Source organism: Gadopsis marmoratus (assembly GCA_036023855.1). NCBI lineage: Eukaryota > Metazoa > Chordata > Actinopteri > Centrarchiformes > Percichthyidae > Gadopsis > Gadopsis marmoratus. The sequence goes on from JAVQJF010046021.1 coordinate 2,991, forward strand.
TTAAGCATATTGTTGCACAAAAACAACCTTGTTCAGTGTAAGTAGTAGCGCTACACTACCCAAAGTGAGCTAAATCAAAAACAACACTACAATTTGAAGACAGACAATAGGCTATGTCTTCCAAACCAGAAAAGCTATATTGCCAGTACTTCAAATTTGTAAAGTAGTGGGTAATATTGTATTATGGACATTTAGGCTACTATGCTAACCAATGGTTTGCTAATTTCCATCGAGGCTAAATGTCGAAAGTAGCTAGGCCATGTAGCTAGGTTAGCTAGCCAGTAGTTCACAGCATTTTCTGCTCTTTAGCTGTTTATGTAAAGTAGTTGGCTACCTTTCAAGATAATAAACATCACATATTTGTAACTTGGTTTTTTATTGTTTTGTTTTTTTTTTTTTACTGCCTTACGAACATGAAATGAAGCCGGAACGTGGCAGCTAGCACATCTACCGCTAGCTTAAGTTGCCCGGGTCACCTGGTCAGAAGTTGCGCGAGTTGGGGTGCGCTTGTTTTGCCGTGTTCGCCTGTACAGAAAACACCTGGTATAAGGTAAGACAGCTCACTTGTTGTTGTTTATTTGTTTTTTTTCTCAAGTTTGTCAGCCTTTGCTCTGGTTATCAGTAGTGTCCACGACAGGCAACAGCTCAGGTTCATCTTAAGGGCTTTGAATGGAAATGTATGGATTTTCTGTGAAAACAATCCCTAACATGATCTGAAGTGACAGTGTGTGTTGTCCCCTTTTTAATGCCCCATTAGATCCTGCATTGTTGGCGTGTCGCCTACTTGTTCAGGCTACACGTGCATGACATGCTGGGATTTATTGCAAGAACAGTTGTTTTGATATGTTGCGCCTCATAGAGTCTTCCTCTAGCACTGCGATCTGTTGTTTTTAAAGAGTTGAGAATACAGTTTGCAATTGTATGAAACTCAGCCACTGTGTATTTGTTATTGGTCGATTATCAGTTTGCTTATATATCGTAAACATACTAAGTTCGTGTTTTAGTATTTTGGATCATACTTGGAGCAGTATTCGCAATGGTGTCATTAGGTTTCAATACTTTTGACTTCTGATGTAACATGGCTGTTGGGTGGGCTTCACGGCGCCTAATCGCCAGCCTTGATGCGCCCGCAGCATTCATCAGGTACGTGTTTGTAACACCGGACATATTCACGCCTGAAGCGTCAGCAAATGTATCCACACAATCCCCTTAACTCTGACTGACAGTGTAGGAGACTCCACCAGAAAACTGAGCTGAATCTCCTGCCTCCTTCCTACTGCAGTGACCCCCCCCTCTCTCTCTCTCGCCTTTTCTCTTCCTTCATCCCTCTCTTCCTCCCTCTCGCTCGTCTCCTCTGTGTAATGACATTCCAGTAGGTAGATAATTAAATGTGAGACCCATGCAGCTCCCTGGTGCTCTCCAGGCCCTGATGGCACATGCTTGTCTCTGTGTGTGTGTATCTGTTTGCTGTCCATCTGTCTGTCCCGTAAGATTTAAAGGGAGATGACGCAGTGTTCCTGCCCTCAGCATGATCGCCACATGGGGTCCTGGGTAGTTTGTGGGCCATCTGAAAATTACTAGTCGGTTATATTAATGAAGGGATTTTTGTGATCTAATGAATGCAGGCACAATATGCATCACTGGGCGTTTTTGGAGCAGAGGAATGTTTTCATAGTTGTAAGAACAGTTGTTTAAGTCACGTGCACATCATGTACATTATGATTTATTTGCTAAGTCTGTTTGCGATTTCCTGCGTTTCCGCTCAGATGGATTGAAGCACACTTACTGAAGAAGGATTAAATGTTTTTGAATTGACCACTTGCATACCATTGTTTCAGATTTTTGTATGTTTCTGCCTAAATGTTATTTAAAGAAATAGGTAAAATAGTCTCTTGAAGCCCAGACACCTGAAAGTCACAGGGTAGATGGACTGAGGCAGGATTCAGTCTGACTGGGTGACATTTTCCCTTCCTCTCTGAATACTGACAGGCTGCTCTTGAGCAAAGCACTAAACCTCCATCTGCTGCAGCGGAGCAAGCTGGCGGTTCAAAGTAGGCAAGAGGTCTGATAAGCGAGTGTTTTGCCGCCGCAGAGCTCAGTTGTATCAGCAAGGCAGATAATCTCGAGAATATGCAGTGTTCCCATTGTGTATTTACTGTATATCCTATATGCTTATTGTTGGTTTTTATAAGCGAGACGGATTAGCCTGCTTCTCTCCATGTGGCATCTTATCATTCTTGTTCTATAGATAGATCGATAGATCAGCAAGACACACTGTGATGCTTAAATGGGCACTTTTTTTTGAAAAAATTTGCCCACACAAGTGCACCACGTGTAGCTTCACAGAGTCCTGCCAACTGCAGACTCATCAACACCTACAGACTTGGCCTACCTGGACACATGCATGCGCAGTGTGCACAGGCGCAAACACACTCTCGCACACATTCAAACGCACACGGTTAAATGGTGCTTTGCAGTATTGCTGGCGGGCCAAGTGGTGAGGCTGCTCTGCACTCGGCAGCACTGCATTTTTACTGACTGCCAGCCAATAGCTCAGCACTGCTGTGTGTGTGTGTCATTGAATATCTGTCAACACACACATTGCACAGCACTCACGTGAGTTGACTGCTGAATACGTACGTGCTGGCACATGCACAGTATAAAATGTAAAGAAAAACATGCGTTTGTGAGTAGCTACATTGATATGCATATTATGTTTCTCTTTGTTTAATTTTGCGGAACTGGATCTACTCCAAGGCCTGCTCACTGTCTGCATTGCCCAGATTAGTGGCCCCTGACTGGGCTGTGATGGCAGAGAGAGCTGCCTCATCATCCGGGGAGCTCCAGGGAAGATGCAGGTCTCTGAGCTTTCCTAAAAAACTCGCAGTGTTTATTGCGAAGTGTCGATCTCTCAATCGGCAAGCGAGGAGACCTGTGCTCTTTCATACTTGCGATGATAACATTAATGGCCAATTATATTGGGTGCACAGGGCTTTGGCCTGACGTGCTGGGACACCTTGACAGCTGACAGTGTGCACACAACAAGGCCACAGAGCCTCATGTTCACTCTGCTTATCTTTCTGCTGTAGCCAGAATAGGGTGCGATGGCCATGTGCAGAGGCTGCACCAGCAAACATGGCAGGATATTGGCAGCAACTTCACCTTTGGTTGAAAAGTTGATTTTCCTATAAATAAGCCTTCTACAAAATCGGGGTTCAAGTAATTTCTGGGCAGATAACACAATCTGTATTTGGTAACCAGTATCAGCTTCTCTACACTGGCTCCCTGTAAAATCCAGAATAGAATTTTAAAATCCTTCTCCTCACCTACAAAGCCCTTAATGGTCAGGCACCATCATGTCTTAAAGAGCTCGTAGCTTTTATTGTTATTGCTCTTATATTAGTATTACTGGTATTAATATTAACATCAATACCATTACTACTATTACTTAACATCTCTATGTGGAACGGTGCTGCGCTGCTGTGTGCTTCCACCCATCCAGCTGGTGATAAATATGGCCTTTTTATTCGTAAGCAGTCACAGAATGTCTCTGCCAAAGAGGTTTGTGCTTTTTACAACAGTAGTTGTAAAAATGCGTCTATAAAACAGTCTTATTTTGGCATTCCCTTGACAGCAGATGAGTTTTAAATATTGCAGGGAGCAATGGAACAAGGAGAAGCAGCCACAATGAGCCGACGTTCCAAACAGCACCGAGGGAAGCTCCGCTCACCAGTGTCGGGCCAGATGTTGTTCCTCTCCCAACACTTTGGTAGCACTTACTGTGGCATAAATGACCACGCAACAGCTGGACTAAGCCGGAGCGTGCTGTGGGCACTTCCCTGATCGCACGTTAGAGGATTCTGGGCATTGAAGTCCACAGAATTCAAGCGGTTACCCTCTCATTGGCATTCGGGACCAACAACTTGTGGAGGTTGTCCATGCGGCTTTCTCATTTTCATACAGCGAAAGGCCAGTGCTTTGATTTGTCTCAGTTAGACACTCCGGTTCAGCAGTATCCAACGCCTGTTGATGGATGCAGCTGCTGTTTCTCTTCTTTCTACGTCCTCTTTCTCACGTCTGTTTTTTTTTTTTTTTTTAAAAGAAGAAGCAGAAATAAACTAAACTTTCTGGCCGTCTCCCTCTTACCGCAGAAATTGTCACATCTTATCTCCTCTAACCTTTGGCTCCCTGTCTTTCAGCTTCCTCGCCCTCTCCTCCTCTGGCCTCTCGGTGCTGTAAATGAGCTGACAGAGAGCCTGAAGCGTAGGGACCGAGCTCCAAACACCAATCTGGTCCCAGCTCAAACGTCAGCCACTCTGACACACATACAAACGCACAGAAACTTTCTCCTCTCACCCGCCGTTCTGCTACCTTCCTCCTCCTCGTCCTTTCTCATCTTCTCAACTCCCCGCCCTCCGCCACTCTTCCTCTTCCTCCCCTCCTCTCTCACCGCTCCTGTTCTGCTCTGTAGTTTCTTGTCATCTCCGGCAATCTAGCTACCTAAAGGCGGGTTAAGGATGTGAGGCTAAAGTAGGCAGGACGGGGTCGAGGCATGGGGCCGTGTTCACAGCTGCTGCAGCGATGCTATATGGAGTCGGCCATTTGATGGTCAAGACAGCATAATCAGCATATCATCATCATCATCATCATGGTGTCACAAGTTGTGTTTCCATAAACGTATTTTGTGTGCATTTTGAAGTATGGAGTTGATGAGCTAAATCAGATATGGAAACGCCTTTGCCAAACAAGTTCTGACCTAGCAAACGTTTAACTCACACGACCGACCTGCTGTTTCCGCCGAACCATTAGGCATTAATTTGTCTTCGTCTCCGGACCAAGTGCCCAGGAACCTGCCGGCGCGCTTTGAAGCCAATTTGACATAATAGCGTAGACGCACACTCTTTCTAGAAACGAAGAAAAAACAACATCTAATCAAATGACTACATGGCTCGAGGATAAATGAGAAGATTGTGTGGGATTTTATTGAACTGGCCCTTTTAACTGAAGACACATTTTAAATGAAGGTAAAATAAAGGCAATATACTTAAAGTGGAAGTCAGATTGCGAGATGAAACTGAACTAAAGGTGCATGTATGTAAACCTGTAAATATTGATGTCGATCAGAAAATCACAAAATAAATATTTGTTTATTCCCTACACAAGGTCTTAATAGCTAATTCCACTTAGTATAATGTGTGTCTTGGCAGTATATGTCCATAAAGAGATATTAAGGTTTGCCTTTAAATAACATATCTCATATGATATAACACTCAAAGCATAAAAGAGATGTAAAATAATATGTGTGAAATATTTGTATGACTGAAATACACTGAAGCGTCGCACTAAAATGCTTTTAAAGTGACAGGTTCCTTTATCACACATTCCATTCATTACAATGGACATTTAATGCAGTTTTGACAGTTTAAATGGGTGAAAGTGAAAATGGTCTAACTGAAGACAAAGAAAGAGATGACAACTGGAGCATCGCCCTGCTGATATTCTGCTGCTTTGTTGTTATTGTGATTAACTTGTAGCATAAGCAGTAGCTACATGGCTAAAATGTAAATTGCATGTGTGAATCTAAGTGCAGGTTTATCCTTTCAGGATCAGCCCTGTATATGCAACAGTGGCAGGGTGGATCTTGGGGTGGGCATCAGTGCTGTGTGATGGGGGGATGGAGGTCCCCACGGGCAGGCCAACCCCTGTGGATGTACCATCTGGTGCCCCTGTCAAACAAGGGCAACAGCATGACCTGGACCGCACAGACCAACATGCAGAACATGGCTGGCTGAGCACACAGACAGAAGGCTAATGGGTACAGGACTGAACGGTGAGAGTCTGATCATTAAAAATCACAGTGATGGAGAATAACTAGTGAGGACATTGAAGGTGACGTGGAAGCGACTTCCAAGAGACGTGAACAGTTCAGACAGTGATGATGGTGAAGATGAGGTACTGAATGTGCTTTATCTGAAGTTCCATCAAGTATTCAGTAACTGGTTCGCCATACAGCACCAGTGTTGAGATTTGAGCACATAAGCGACGATGCTGACCCCTAACATGGAAACGCATCTCTTTTTTTCTTGTTTTGACACTGCGACCTTGGGCGTCTCTGCCATCCTCACCGTGAGCTGAGCAAACGGTACAACATCGAGCCCAGTAGAGAGTGTAAAACCAAACTGGCAGCGCCTTTGAGACTCCAGTGACAAACAGCAGTCTCGTGGATTGGTAGTTTGGATCAGAACATCTTGGGGCGCCCTGGTGAGTCCTTCCTGCACCGGGTTCCATCCCAGCCTGGGCTTTCCTGTCTCCCTCTTCAGCTGTCACTATCAAACAAAAGGCAACAACGTCAGCCTTGTTAATACTAATCTGAGTCGGGTGGCGAACAAAAATGTGCGTTTGTCTGAGATAAGGCAGATGGAGCGTGAGAGAGGATCAAAGACCTGATTCTGTGTGTGTGTGGTCCGGTTCCGAGCAGCATGCCCACGGTGCGACACCATTACTCTGTGGAGGACGTGTGTGATGGACAGGCTGCCCGGTGGGTGCGTTTGTCTCTCCCCGCTACCCGAGAAAGTCCGTCTGCCTTCACAAACCTCCTCCTCTCAGCTCCCCGGCAGTTGCATATTTAATCAGAGTGCAGCACTCCACTGACCCCTGCTGATCAGCATCAGTAGTGTCACAAAGCTCTGCCGCCTCCTCGGTATTCACCGAATGTAAAAAATATTTGATATTAATCTTCCTCATATTGAGTCCCATCTTGTGGAAGCCAAATCCCAATATCAGATTTACAATTGAATCACCTCTCTATATCCTCGGCTTCTTTTTATCTAGGTGTCCTCTTCTGTGAATGGCAGAGACTTAATCAGGGCAATCAAGAGGCTTTTACCCGGATTCACTGGATGTGGTATATTTTATGAAAAGAGCGAGTCCCTGTTGCGCTGTGCATTGAGTGTATGTGCACTTTCATCCAAATTGCCTCATGGACTAGAGCATAAATTTCCATTGTAAGGAGACCTGGGGGAAACCTTTCACCTTCGCAATGTTTTGCTTTACATACTAAAGAATGCCTTTTTTTTTTTTTTTTATCAGACTTCCATCACCCTGCTACACCCAAGCAAAGAAACAGGGCTAAAACTGTACTAATCAACTTCAACCTCTGGCATTTGACTCTGGAACTGGCAGAAAACTGAATTTTTTCTTTAGGATTTCATTGCCTCAAAATTGGGTAATATTATGTCAATAGAGAGTCCTGTGGGCACATTAACTTCTACCTCTGAGTGTCTGATAGGGGTGGAGGTGGGGAAATGGTACATCCGTGATCAGAGAGTCTGCTGCATAATGTGCTCTCTTGCTGCTATTTACTGCCTTTCAGTTTCATTTGAACAGAGCAGAGTGAATGTAGGTGTCACAAATTGTGGAAAATTGGAGCTCTTCTCCTCTGCAGCCCCATTTTACGATTTTAAACTGAAAATGTGTGTTGCACAGTGAAATGTCAACCCTTAAAGTAAACCTTATATGTTGTAACTGTATGTGTACCTGCCACGAGCCAATAACTCAGCAAGAGATAGTTTTCCCAAACCTTCTCAGCACATTTTGGAAAGCCATCATTTTTGTTGATAAAGTTTTATTCTATGATTAATCACCATCACTTAGGAGGGGAAAATACTCTAAAAGGAACATGCACAGCAGACATGTACACTCAGAAAGGATGTGTCCTACACACTTTTTGTGCTATTGCTATATGAACACATGTGTTTTGAGAGTGACGGTTCTGCTATAATGAGCGTTTGTGTGCACAAGTCGCGTCCGTACATGTTTGTACAGCCTCCAGAGACGGCCAAGGAACAGTTGATGTAAAAGGGAGTCTTTTTATCGACTGACACCCGCTTTAGCTTATGCAAAATAACATATAACAGTAATACAAAGCCCTCATGTCGTTTAAGGCAGTGAGTGAGTTTTGGAAACGTTCAGCAGAAGTACTTGATAAGTCCTCATCTGTCAGTGTGTTGCTTGACTGGTAGATAGCTCGCATGTTTACATCCCACTTTATGATAACGTGAGATCACTGGTTACACAAATGTTGTTTCTGCACTCGTGAGCCAGAAACTCATTTATCCCCCCTCCTCCTGCCCGTCGCTCCAATTTTCTTGCTTTTTCTCCTCCCGATCTCTCTCTGCTCCCTGTCATCCTCGCTCTCTCTCTGTCTCCCACAGCTTCCCCAACAAGTGCTCACATCACCCAAACAAATCACCGGCACACAGTCGAGTCAAACGGATAGTGATGTATGAAGGTTCAGTGGTTTTGCACACAGGCCAAAATGCTTACCTCTTACAAAAAGGTGCAGCTGTCGTTCTTTAATATAATGATGCTGACAGCAGAGATATGAGACACTGACTGTGTAGATTTCAGACAGAGAAAAGAAAAGAGTGTAAAAGACCACTGAAGTATAGGGAGAGAGACAGACGGAGCTGGAGGCAAATTAAATTTGCACAAATAAAGTATTATTCTAGTCTAGTGGATATTCATTCAGATGCAAATTAAAGAAACACTTAAAGGATAAGACTGGCGATATTCTATATCTTTCTTATTGTTGACAGATTCAATTAAAAGACCAAAACCGACATTGAATTGATCCTACTAACAAGTATTGTCTGTGTATTCAAAGCTAACGTATTCCCCTGTGCCACTGCGCTCCATGTGTTTCCCAAAGACTATTAAAACACATCAGCGATCCACACTGTTTATACTGGGTGACATGTTCTTTCATTACCAATGAACACAGACACATGCATCGTCCTGCTGCCAAAAACACTCACTTGCACCCCGAATGTGTAATGATACGCAGCTGAAGTTGGAACGTATTGATGCTTTTGGTCCTTTTTATGGGATTTTTAATTGAGTAAGAGAACACGGGATAGTGTCAGCCTTATCCTTTAAATGAGTAGACATACGTTTAACATAATAATCCATGAATTTATAGCCCAACCAGAAACTGATGTCAATATTGGGAGATCTGACAACAATATATCATCCAATCGTATATATATTTTTATCTAAATGCACAGCATTAACAAACAATCTTGATATAGACCCTTTTTAAATAAGATGCATACTAAGTGGGACATTTTACAGTTGAATTGTTTACGTGTCAGTTCTCGCCGGTGGACAAACTATACAATATATAAAAAATGTGGCATTTCTGTAGTTTATTTCTCATTACTCATCAGCCGACATACACTCCAAACCCCGATGTATTTGCAATAAGCTAAAATCGGACTAGCTCTATATAAAGTGTCTGTCCCACAGCTGTCATCTGGTTACTTGGTGATTCAGCCTCAGCCTTGGTTTTTCCCTCGATATTGATATGGTAAATGTATGCTAAATAATTAAACTGATATTTTAACTGAAGTTTTATTAGAATTTTTAAAAACTCAAAAAACCACGCAGCCATAATCCAACTCGTAAAATCTTTATCTTTGCTGGGGGGAGGTTGTTTGTTTTGTTTCTGTGAGTTGATTTCTTGCGGATCGTGTCTGGACCTCAGTGGTCGGTATGAAAACCGATGGAACTAGAAAAACTTGTCATGAAGTGAATGAAAAACTGAGTAATGGAATTTGTGTGTGTGTGTGTTTGACTGACAGCCTACACTTGCTCCTCTTATACAAGGAGAACCTGCATTTTTTCATCCCTCCATCTTCTCTCTGCATCTCCGCCTCCACCCACTCTGACCCAGTGTCTCTCTGTTTGTCATCCAGATGAGATGAATATGCATTGTATTGCAATGAGGGTCATTCCAGCACTTGTTTGCGATGGCAGAACACACATGGGACCTGTTGCCATGGTGAGGAGCATTTTATGCTGATTGACCCATCAAGTGAACTGACATAGCCTGGACATATTTTATGTTTGAAAAACAGAGAACTGTAATGGAAGTTTGGCTAAGAGTTTGAACTTTAAAGAACAAAATTAAAGCTTGAATAAAACAACATACATTGTTGATTTATATCTTGTTAGAGTTTTTGTTAATATGGTTAATGGGGAAACTCTGGGTATTTTTAAACCTGTCAAAGTCAACTTTATTGTCACTTTCTCCACATGTGCGATACATGAAGAGAGACTGAAATATCGTTTCTCACAGTGTACTAAAAAATATATATAAATTTGAGTCTTAGGGGGACAGAGTCTGTATGCGCCGCCATCTTGGTCCACCTGGGCCCTATTCTTACAAATTTTGGGGTTGAAATAACTAATGCTTGCCATTAGTTTTGGGATTGATCCGGTAGATCTCCCGCTGGAAACGGGCTGCAATGGCTGCAGTTCAATGTTGCCCGTGAAAAGTTCGTCCAGGTCTGGACTTTTCCCTTTGTGTGGGCAACCTTAAAGCTGGAAATATTAATATTTTACAAAAACCAATCTGTCAGAGAGCAGTAACACTCAGTCCCTTCTCTTCTTTCAGCGCTCTCCAACGAGGCTACACCAATGGTTATCCGTCGTTTGTCCCCGCCATCGATCGCTTTCATTTTTGACTGTAGTCCTCTGAACGCCGAGTTTCTTTTCTTATCTGGAGCATCAGGAACGTTTCTTGAACTCTTCTTAGGTTTTTCCTCCACACTCCTAGTTGCCGTAGCCAATGCCGTCGCTACATTTGCTCCCCTCAGCTCTGGCAAACCAGTGCCATGTAGCGAGAACGATCTATGCGGCGCGACTCTCTCTCTCTACATGGCTCTGCGGCAAACCAATCATTGCAGGACGACGTAAAACGCATCACTACCGGTGCACCAGCGTGATTTACCTGGCAGCAATGGACTTAATGAGTGTCGTGTGAACTCGTCTCGCAGCGGCTGGAATGTAATGGACGTTCATTTATCCCACACTCGTGCTTGAAGCTGCTGGCTGAAAGGGCAGTCATGTGAATATAGCTCTACCCTTTAAAGGGAAGAAGAAAATACAATAGGTTTGCCCACCCAGACAGACCCTATTTAGGTATTCCAGAGTCCACGTTACTTGATGGACTGTTTTTGTGGATTCACCCCACCTGCAGCACAAGCACAACCATTCATTTCACAGCTGTTTAAACCCTGAAGGCACCATCAGTGTTATGAGCCGGTGATGTACAAGTCCAGTGGGTGAAGGTGAGTTATGGACTCACCTTCATCGGACAGGCTTTGACAGGCTTTGATCCATTATTATATCCAGAACAAGGCCAGGACACTGAATGACAAGGTGGGGCATACGAATTCATGACATTTGATTGATTCTTGAGGCAAAATTATCGATTCACTCGGGGAGGTCAGGGTCAGCCACCAGTGGAGCTGGAAATTCAGTTTTTATTCGAGGAGGCTTCACCAGGATCGATGGTTGAGTCCTTCACTCTGCTCCTCAAACATCCATACCGTGTGGAGCCTGGTGAGTTTGATGGAGCAAACAGTCTTGTCTACATCGCAGGCGCTCCACTCTCTTTCTACTGTCGTTCACCTGACAGCAGATTTGCTTTCATTGTGTTTGCGCAGATGTACTTTACTCTGTACAGAATACAACGCCCTGTATCTTTTGGAAGGAACAATCTAATTTCCAAAGATGCAATAGGTGCGGCATGGACTGCGGCTAAGACTAAGCATGAGGGAATCAGAACTAACATGTTGAAATTAATTTGACTGCAACCCACGCTGCCTATCCTAAACTGTTCCTTTTCACATTCTGCTCACAAGCTAACCCGCACTGTGTGGCAGGTGCATTTTTAAAACCTTTATCCACGTTTGTTTTCCATCTGCTCTCTGGTGCAGTGTCTAAAATGCAGCCACGCATTACTTCACGGGTGGTTTGGTGTCATGACTATCTGTTCAGGACGACTAACTAGTTTCCTCCACTTTCAAAGAGAACAGTTGCCAACAGGACAAATCTTACTGACTGACAGGACAAAGGGCAGTGGGTGCACCCCCCAATTACAACGCATGGCTTGTCGCACCTTTTATATTATGCTATGAATTTTTAACACCCCTAGCATGCACAAAGTAGACAGAGGTGGCAGCAGTGGATTATGTAGAGAAACATAATTACAATATACAACCAAGAACTGCAACGTAACAAATACCTGCACCGCTCCTTGCTAGGAACGGCTAACTACGGCATATTCTTACATCTTATAGTTCTGTTTTGTATGTTTTCTTTCCACTGAGATAAATACTTGCATAGGACTTTGAGCTCTGATGCAGATCCAGTACAGACACCGACAGAGCAGCTGCTGTGGAGCTGGTAGAGAAGAGGAGTAACATTAACATCTTGCACATAGAGAAATCTGTTCTATAAGAGGGAGTCAACAGCTCAGAAAGACCAGAATGGAATGCGACCTCGATGAGATCCTTTTACATTACATTCAAAGTCACACTTTCCGTGTTGGGATGACAGTGTGGAGCAATTACTCAATGCATTGAAACGGACGTGGTGATGGATTGCATAGTTAAATGATTAATCAGTATAATGCAAATAAAGGGCCCAATTTGCAAAAGCATTTGCTTTCATCAGCACACACCTGTCAACATTGGAACTTTAAGATAAGGGACATTTTCCCACCAGCCAACCCCCTGCCATGAAAATTAAAACACATGAGGGTGTATACATTTCGGATATACATACATGTTTGTTCACATCCTTTTTTTCTTGAATGAGACATGCACACATTGTGCATTCATTTCATTGTGACAGATGCTACGCTACGGTTGAACTCGGCCACATTATTTTTGGCGCATCGACCTCTTCACCTCAGCTTTGGTCACTTGATCTGCCTCCGAAACGTTTCCTGTCACAAATGTCGTCACTGACGGGGTTTGTCTTTGCGCCTCCTGTGCAGGTATTGTCCTCGGAAGAATTTTCATTCTGGCTAATGTGCAATACTAAAATCTGAACGGCACACTTTACAAAAAGCATGAGTTTGTCCGACTTTGCTTTTCATTAAACAAGGGACGGTCTCCTCCCATTTGGCTAAGTGCTTTCAGAGAGTTTTAGCTTTTTTGGCAGGTTCAACTGCGTCTCCATCCCTCTCCCGTACTGTCATCCTTCTTATTTCTTCGTCTTGTTCTTCTCTGTCTGTCTTCTTCTCTGTGTTTAGTGGCAGATCATGTTACGGCTAATGTTCTACATACTGCCACCTGCTGTCCCGGAGGGAAGCACTGCCAGCTTGTTTTTTTTAATTGGGACTGTTATTCTTTTTAGAAAGGTTAAAAATATGGGAGGTTAACGGGTAAAACGGGAGGGTTGACAGGCCTGCATCGGGCATGATTTTTCATTTCAAACCTGCCCTTGGAGACTCTGTCGCACTTTCTGTGGCGCGCAGGTGTCTTCCTACTGGGGACAGTGCTGTTATATTTAGGGATGTCGGGAGGAATGTTGTAGTTCTGAGACGTATCGTCTAAGGAATTTAAAGTAGACATTTTGTCAAAGAACTTGAAAAGTCTTTCCTTTCTTCCTCGCTCCCTTTCACTCGCTCTGCCTGTTCAGACTTGGACAGAGGTTTGGGGAGAGGGAAGGGGGAGGGGAGTTAGGTAAGGTAAACAGAATGAAATGTGATGTTTGCTCACAGAAGATTCATCATTTATCTCCGTCTCTCTGTTGTCAAATACATCTTTCATGCGCGCCCCCCTCCCCCTCTCTTCCATTTGCACTCCCTCATCCTCCAGAGTTTGAAGCCTCTTGACACCTAAAAGATGCGACTGTCGCAGAGCGCTAACACACGCAGGCGTGCGCGCAGTCACGCACACCAAACGGGCCCATTAATCCTGAATGGCGGCTCTGCATTGAGCCATATAATCGAGTCCTTTCCACCTGCTTAAACAGAGTTTTATGAGCTCTGTCATGAAGCTAGATGAGATGTTTCATGGGCTCAGGCCATTAAACGCAGTCAATAGCGTGTCACAACCGGACAACAATAGCTTTTCTTTTGAATAGTTATACCTGTACCTGTTTTGCTTCTCACGATGCTGCATAATAGGCTGCATAAGAATAGATGCACGTACAGCCGTAGGTCACCTTGGCAACAGCTATCGAGAGGCAAGTGGTCCTTGTGGCATTGTAAAAGGAAGAGAAACCCCATTTCTGTGTGTGCAGCACACACACACATACACATGTATGAGGGTACATGGAGTGCATTCATCAACCCTGTCACGGTGGGAATGCTGATTGCTTGGAACCTGCTTCGCTTCAAAAAAAAAAATAAAAAGATGGTTGCAGGCTGGAAACCCCGCTGACAGCCACACGGGGATCTGAGCGTTCATGGCGTGCCGACCGCTGAGACTGACTGTGAATATCAGAGGGGAGAGGCAGGGTGCTGGCGGAGGCAGCATTTGCTTGCGTTGCCACCGGCTGCGTCTCTGCTTCCTCTCACCTCCAGCACTTTCTGCTTCCGTCTCTCACTCTTTCTGTCAAGCTAGTCCGTCCGCTCTTATTCCTTTTCTCAGCTGGCTCTTGCTCCCGTCTCGCGCTCCCCCTCCTTTTGTTTTGTTGACGCATTTCTTTTTGCAGAACACGCTTATCTTTTTCTTCTCCTCTACATGTCTCCTCCTTACCCCCTTCCCCACCAGGCATACTCTGTACAGTTTGAGACCTCCTGCAGTGCTCACGTCTGTCCGGGTTAAATTGATCACTATAATCAAAATACGCAACTTTGCATTATAATGCTGATTTGTCAACATCTTTCTCTTTGCCCCCTAAAATCTTTGTTTTCGTCTTGTAGTTGCTTCACATTATATTGTCACGCCTCTCCGCTGCGGTGCTCTTTTAAAAGGGCCGAGAGAGACCAATCACCGCACCCATCAGTGCAGTGATTTCATGCTACTTGAGTTTGGTGTCATTCGTTTGACCTGCCAAACCAGCCGAATTAAAAGGTGGTCAGATTAACTCACAAAAAGCCCTGCAGTGACAGAACAGACAGCATCTTGGTGATGAAGCACATCGATTCGGCTCCTCCAGTGTGCAAATAAAAACGCTTAGCAATTAGGGTGAATTCGGGTATGGTTAAAAATGCGTTTGCCTTTCGTAACAGTACTTACCACAAATGCAACATATATGTCCATGCAGTTATACACCTGATGAACAGTCACGTTTTATCCTAATTAACAACAAAGACCTTTTTTCCTCCTCCTCAGACTGGTGCTGGAGGCTTCACTTGTCTTCTGATATAATATCCACTGAAACTATTTGTGAAATTTTAAATAAATTAATTCACTTAGTTCATGCATGCCCTGTAATATCACCCTCTCTGTGTATCCATGAGCCTTGGAACAGTTTGTGCCTATGGTTGTGAAACACAAGAGAGATCTCAATATCCAGTACTTACAGTTTGCTGCCATCATGTGGCGAACATAATAACTACAGCAAAGAATGACAGGGATTATTAAAGATTCACACAATATTTAGAGATATGTGACAATTCTTGCAAGCAGATATATTTCTCAGAACTTCCACATCTCCTGCCATGTTCAATTATTGGCCAGTTTGTAACAGGCATGAGCTTGGAAACTCCAAGAAATAAAAATAAGGCTTCATTCTGTCATACCCACCTAAATATGGGTCAACAGGCCGACCCAACAGCTCCACCCTAGCAAACAAGTTCAGCAAACCACAAACACTGAGACACCTGTCACCTACTGAAGGATTGTCACGTGGGAATTATTACCACATCGCCCTCACAAGGCAAACTGCATTTGCTGACAGGAACTAAACTTCCTGCTGTGAACGTCAAGCGGCTGAGATGCACTGACGTAGTAGATGTACCTCCAGTGCTTGCGTTGCTGTCCTTGGCTTGTTTCATTCACAAGAGTAAAGTTAATTGTTTCTTTTGTTTCATAGTATAAATGTTTAGTATAATTAAACCTTTCCACCAAACTGTTTGACCAAAGAGTGGCTCAGCATGCTCGGATTTGGCTGAACTTTTAATTTATTCATTCATTCATTATCCATACCCGGGGGGGCTGGAGCCAATCCCAGACCATTGGGCGAGAGGCGGGGGAACACCATGTGGTCGCCAGTCAATCACAGGGCAGACATTCACCCCACAACTTTTAATTTAGTTAAAATAATAGTTAAGTACGAGTTGTACCTTGTCAGCCTCAGATGTTCTTGAGCTCACCTACTTTAAGCTTAATGCTAACATTAGCATTTTAGCTTAAGTACGCCGCAGTATACAAGCACAACTGTTAGCATAACATTCTTGCAACTGAACGCTACATGCTGACATTTGGACCTATAAAGCCACCCCTGACGTCAGGCCGCTAGCTAGGCTAAAAACAGCTGCCACTACATCTTGGTACCTCTAATCTGGTGTACGTGGTTCCTCTTCCCACCCCACTCAAAATGAATACGTATGAAATTGATGACGTTTTGGTATAATGCGCTTTAAAGGTCAGCTTCCTTTACGCAGCCGTGGGGGCTGTTAATGATCGAATGCTGCAGTTTGTTAACCTGCGCACGGTACATTTAACGGTTAAATAAAAGAGTTTTCAGCTGCCGTCACGCAGTTACTTCTGAGCTAAATATTTGTTTCGGTTCATGCAGCGTACCTTCCGTGCATGGTTTTGCACATGTGTCTATTTAAGTGTGAGCCCCTGTGACGTGTGTGTGTGATTGGTCAGCAGTGACAGAAAGGGTGTTTCGGTGGCAGCTGCAGTCTGACTGCGCTTCCTGTGCTGCCGACAGGACGGTTTGTCACTTTGTAAACTGCACCGTCTCCGCTCTGCAGGGAGGACAACACATACATGGTGAGTAAGACAATGTATGTGTCTCTTCAGTGTGGCAACAGATTGTCATTTTGAATTATGGCGTGTTGGCCTGCTGTTATCTAAGCTGTCAATGCAGACTTGCCCCTACTGCACTGAAGGTAATGGTGATAGTTTAATGTTTTCATGTGTCAATGAGGAATGAAAGGAAGAAGACTTTGCAGCAAATATTTATTACGCCAGCGTCAACACTAGGACACCTTTAAACATCTGCTAACCTTTTGTAGCCTCCCAAAGTGCGTTAAAGTCCAAATGCATCTGGACGTCTGGATTACGGTGCACCACAGTTTGTTGAAGTTGGACGTTACAGATATAACGTCCTTTAATGCCTGCGTTTGAACATGTAGTTAAGACCTGCTTCACATTCAAACAATGGTTTTATATTTATATATTTAACCTAGACCTCCTTAAAAATCTTAACCCTTTCACCTAAATGTAACTGCGATGTTCAGCTGTTTAACGCTCTACGTGATTGTGTCAGCTAATTGGCCACATTACAAGGTAAATAAAGCTGGAAATGTACTAGATTAAATTATTTTTCAGCATTACTGTTTTTGTAAGCCTACATTTAATGCCTGCATACCATATTTTTTTTGACCCGCCTTTTAGCTGCGCTGCCATGGAGGCTACGGCCAAGTACAACTTTGAAGCTACGACTGAGGATGAGCTCAGCTTCAGAAAGGGAGAGCGACTGAAGGTTAAGAAACATACGCGCACACTTGCACCAAAAACTCGACAAAGCCCCCTCTTTGTGTTTTCAGCAACCTAGCGCACCTTTTCAAATTATGAATAGCTCTCAGTGTGAAAAACATTCAAATTGCGGGCTGTTGATGTGGCTGCATTTTCGTGTGAATAAGTATATGGACAGTCACTACAGTCATACAGCGTGAACAACAACGGTGTTTCCATCATTGTGCCTCTGCAGCGATATTCGATAGCTTGTGCAGGACGTCACGAAAAATGTGTGATGAATCCGCATCCTGCTGCTCAAATACAAGTTTATTTCCTATTTGCACATCAATGTCATTGTGATGAAATCTTTGCCTTTTGGGGGCTGCTTGACAGAAGGGGGGCAAAAAGGAAATGGCAAAGGCGCTGACCGCACAGCGAAAATGGAAGTATAATAGCTATCTAATTATAGTAACAATATTCAAGCGAAGGATGCAAACACCAGAGGGTGAAAGGTGAGTCCCGGCAGCCAGAGTATAACAAGTTCTGTGCGTTTGGCACGCAGGCGAACCTCGTGACACCACCTCTACACCACTACTTCACATGTTAGTCTTCCACTTAAGTTACGTTGATGTTTATAGACCTGATCGTTCACGCTTAGTCAGTAGTGTTATTAAAACTTTAAGGGGACTTTCCTTTCATTCTAGTCTTTCCATTTCAGGTGCACGTAAAGCTCACTGTGCCTCACGTTAAAACGCATACTATAACTTAACTGCATAATAAGTAGCTTGTACAGAATACACTAAAGAAATACAAGAGCAACAAGGGGAGAGAACAAGGCTCATTGATGGTCGTAGGGAGCGAAGGCTGGACCGTGTGGTCCGATCCAACAGAAGAGCTTCTGTAGCTCAAACTGCTGAAAATGTTCATGCATTTGGAATTTACGGGAAGGGAAGTTACTTTTTGCGGATGTAAATTGATTTCAGTCATCAAAAACTTCAAAACTGGGCTTTTTGTTATTTCACAATCCAACAGCTAATGTTACACATATTCTTTGATCAGATATGTCCTGGTTTAAGTCATTTCTTTGGCCATTTTACTATGGAGCCTTGTGTTGAGATAACAATATAGCATACTGTATGTTTATATTCCTCCAGGTGCCGCAAAGTTCACTCTGTGTAATCGCACTTATTTCATTCCTGCGGTACCATCAAATCAACATTATGTGAAAAAACTATAATTAATCTCGACGTGAACGTGTCTTCTGTGATTGTGTCCCACTACGTCAGGTTCTGCAGACTACTGGGAACTGGTACAAAGCAGAACTCGATGGAGCTGAGGGGTTCGTACCCAAAAACTTCATCAACATCCATCTGCCCAGGTAAAGGTCACGTAAAGCCGAAGAGGAAATGAAAGGGAAAGTACACAAGACATGGGTAGACATGGTCCGTTAGAATAGAGGACAAGGAAACGGCGTGAAGTTTCACGAGGAAACTAAAATGTTGTTTGAGATGCTAAGATTGAGACCGTGTACAAGTGGAAAGCAAGTCCTCGCACTAGAAAACAAATGACGACCAGTCATTTGTTTTCAGATACACAGAGATGGTCTTGCTATATTTGACACCGCTGTCATTTTCTGCCTCCCTCCTCCAGCTGGTACCAGGAGGACTCCACTCGCAGCGACGCCCAGGGGAAGCTGATGCCGCAGCCTGTGGGGGCCTTCTTTATACGGGCCAGTCGAAACGCAGCCCCGGGTGACTTCTCCATCTCCGTCAGGTGCATTCAGTGCGTCTATATGCGCATATAAATAGATCTTCCATATTTATTAGCACTTTTGGTGTTTCTTATTTATTGTATTCCTTCTCTATTGCTCATTATTATTCCTTTTCTGTTCCTCACATATCTCCGCTGCTGCGAGACTGGAGTTTGCCCACAGGGATTAACCTAACAATAAGCTAATATTTGGTTTGTTGTGTATTTATGTATGTGGTTAGTGACTGCTAACAGCTAAAGAGATGGCCCTGTGCTGTTTTGATTGATGCCCAGTATCTTTTTCCATGCAGGCAAATTTGATATTGTGCTATTAGAATTAGCAGGCCTGCTAGTATCTAGTTTCAAGTTTAGATTAATTTGTTTTTTATTTTTTGTAGTTCGTTCTGCCTGTTGACATGATCTAATAGATATTTTAAGGATTTGCAACAGGTAAAAGTGGCCTCCGTTGTATATTCACTTAGTTTTTTGTGTTTCATGCCTGTCGGTGATCTGCCCAGGCTTATTCTTCTCAACCAGCATTTCTCTGCATCTGTCTCTCGTGTTCTCTGCTACTATCCTCTCTCGATCTTGTGGGCCAGAACGAGCCTCAATTAGTTCTTGTACTTGCACTTTCAATTGTAAGCATTTTTGTAAATATAATCCTTCCTCCTGCAAGTGCACCGTATTTCCATGTCATAGCTAGGGTTACCTTGGGCTCCTAATTGTTCCCAAATTCACCCTTGACTGAAATGGTTAATGTAGAGCACAGAGGAGAGAGAGAGAGAGATGGAGAGAGATGCAACAAAGGAAGGATTGTATTTACAAAATGCTTAAAATTGAAAGTGCAAATACAAGAACTAATTGAGGCTCGTTCTAGCCCACAAGAACGAGAGAATATGGTGACGGAGAACAAGAGAGACAGATGGAGAGAAATGCTGGCTGAGAAGAATACGACAAACACACACTTTCTGTGTCACCATTACAATCATGGAATGTACAACTTGTCTGGTATTATTTTTTATTTCCTTTTCTAACATAGACTCCTCCCTGTTAAGTACATTTTTTATTTCTCTCCGAGCGCCTTGTTTCTCCTTCTTGTATGTCCCGTTATTATCCACCTTATTTACACCCGCCTGCTTCTGTCTGGCTCTGGTAGGACTGTGGACATGTTTGAGATTAGAAAAGATAAATGAAAACCTGATATTTTACACCCTTTCTACCTCTTAGTATTCAGAATGGGTGAAAAGACGCCGTATTCAGTAGTAAGTATTTACCTTTATGTAGTTCAGGTGTCATTCTCTGTACTCCACGGCAGACATCCAGCAGATGTGCAGCACTTCAAGGTGATACGGGACAGCAGAGGGCAGTATTACCTGTGGTCAGAAAAGTTCCCTTCTCTCAACCAGCTGGTGGAATATTACAAAAACAACTCCATCTCCAAACAGACTCAAATATTCCTACAAGATACGCAACCGGTAGGAAACCTGCCGTTAAGTGACCTATACAGCAGGAAATGTACACTCAGTGTAATGTACTTTGTAAATGCATCCGCTGTGAAACAGGAGTAAAGTTAAAATATACTAAGTGTTTTGTGTCCCGGCAGCGAAGAGGAGGCTCGGACAACTTATCGCCTCACCCTGCTCCTCGCCCCACTTCTTCACCCCCCCGAGGCCCACCTACACCTACACCTACACCACGACAGGTACTCGGCAATAAGCTGTAACTGGACAATAAGTTTGTCCAGTTACAGCTTAAAAGGGGCTGCAACAAAAGAAAAAAGTCACCCTTTTTGCCACAATAACTTCAACGGCGCTTGTTTCGTGGACTGAGATTGTGTATCTGCTTGCCTGCCTGTGTCTCACCCTGTGACCCCCCCCCACCTCTCTCTCTCTGCCCAGCACAAATCCCCAACGTCAGACAAAGTCAGAGCGCTGTACAACTTCCACGCTGAAGAGGAGGACGAGCTGGATTTCACCGCCGGCGATATCATCCAGGTCCTGGAGTGCTCCGACAAGGCCTGGTGGAAAGGCCACCTGAGGGGCAAAACAGGCCTGTTCCCCACCAACTACACCACACCCATCTGAGAGGGACACACACGGCCCTGCACAGTACATGCAATGGGATGTTTGGCTGCAGTCGGGGCGTCGGGAGATTTTATTTATTAAGAAAAAACTTGATCAATATATTTAAAATCATGTGTTGTCTGCATTTACAAAATAAGTTTTGACAAAGCCCAAGACAAAACAATGTCGTGTTTCGGTTCAGACATCAACAATAATGTATTTATTTTCAAATTGTTACGTTTTCAATAAAACCAGTGAAACAAGCTGATTTTAAAGAGGAAAATTATTCATACATTATATTGATGCTAATGTACTTAAGTACAATTTAGAGGTACCTGTACTGTACATGAGTATTCCCATTTTAGGCGACTTAAAAATACATGTGAAATATTGTAGTTTTTATTCCACTACATTGATTTTATTGCTACTTGTTACTTCCTACATGCTGCTTACACGTCAATGCATCCTGATTGTTCCCATAATAAATGCTGCCATTTTACATAATAAATAAATACATTTAGTATTTTAAAGCCGGCTATAATCTATATGTTTATAATAACAATGCATCAAATGACCCTGTGAAAGACGCCACCCCGTAGTGACAAGCCTACAGAGTGTTATCACCTGAATCTGCACCTGAATCTGGATCATCTGAATCTGCTCAGCACCAAACAGCAGGCAGGCCCAGTTAGCGACTAGCTGGTGCAGCGTTTAGCAGCTACAGAGCCAGATATTTCCCTCAGCAATTGGTAGGGACCAAAAGCAGAGTTGAGAAACTGCTGAGCGTATATATGTACCCGTAAAGCACAGAGAAGATACTCAGAAAATAACACAAGAGTCTCTGTCAAAGTTGGACCTTGGATTTGTCATTCACGCCCGCCTGCACAGACATGTGCTGTTTGCTCAGCTTATTACATGTAGGCCAACATGTGCATGTTTCCACAGAAGCACCAGCCCTTTCTGGGCAAACCTCTGCTGCATTCAAGTTCCGGCTGCACGTTAGCACCCCCCCCCCCTCTTTTAATAAAGCAAAAAAAAAGATGAATTAAATGTATAGTCTTAAATTCCTGGCAGTGGCTCAGAGATGAGTTGCGTATTTGGGCTGCAACAGCAGAATTTAAACAGTGCGGCAGAATAAACTGCACGTGAACTAGGCGTTACTTACTGTGACTCGGTGCTGCACGGTACATATTTCAGTATTTCCGCTTGCACTTGAAGGCAGCGCGGGTGCTCCGCGCCGGGCCCCGCCCCTCCCCGGGCCCCGCCCCTCTCTGTCCCGGCCAGGTATGAAAACTTTCCCGGCTGCACTTCCACCTGTTTGCCGCCGCGCGTAGGCAGGTGACGCCGGTCAGGCCAGACAGTTCCCGGCCTCCGGGGAGGGGCGGCCGCAGCAGCCATGGCCGAGTCCCAGCTCGTGTGCATGGAAGACGGCCGCATCGGAGCGAGGGTCCCGGAGTCCAAGCCGGAGTTCTACTACAGCGAGGAGCAGCGCGCTGCCGTCGAGGAGCTGCTCAACAATGGCGACGGCCCCTTCAAGACGCGACTCCGGGAAGACAAGACGAAAGACTTCTTATCTGCCAGGGAAGTCAAACTGCTGACGAACACGTTCAAGCAGTACGAGTCTGTTGGCGATGACGGCGGCGGCGGCAGCAAGGCGGACTCGGGGGTCCAGTCCACCTACTGGCCCCAGCTGTCCGACACCGAGGTGCCGCCGCTGGATATCGGCTGGACCAGCGGGGGTCTGTTCAGAGGGGTGACCCGGGTGGCCGTGCACACGCACCCGCCCAAAGACAACGGGCCTCACATCAAGGAGGTGGTGCGCAGACTGATCCAGGAGGCCGGCAAGGTGAGGCCACCCAGTGATTTCACCTAGTGAAATCCACCGCCTCGTTTTATTATAGTAGTCCATTAAAATGGTAACTGTGGGCAAAATACCAAACTTATTCTGGCCCAGACTTACACCTGACAATACAGCATATATACCCAGTTATAACAGCTCTCTGAGTGGAGCTGATGATGATGATGATGATGATGCTGGGAGCCCAGCAGACAGGTGTGTGTGTGTGTGTGTGTGTGTGTGTGCACCGTGATACAGATATATAAAAAAAAAAAACATTATGCAAAGAGGATGTTATGGAGAAAATGGCACGTCAAAGATCACAGCGCAGCGTGAGGGATGGAAGCGAGCGAGGGGGTCGCAGTTGTGTTTTCTGTGCCGGGCCAATAACTGAGGTTTATCATGCTTTTATTACCTGCCGGAGTCCTGCAATGTCCTTTCATTGGGTCACGGGAGCAGCATTGCGCCCGTAACACGCACGCCAGGATGCCGTCGGTGTGCGTAACCACACGTATGAAAGCCGGATGCGCAGGCCTGGTGTTTGTCTGGAGACATTAAGACGCTGGCAGAAAGAAGCCGACGCGTTGCCTCAGTGGGTCAAAGTGAGGCGCTACGGGTTTTGTTGGTAGGCGAGAAAGCAAACCACATACCTGAACGACAAACACAACAGGAGATCTGCAAAGACAAACACTCGATGTTTGTTAACGGCGTGCGCGATGTTTAAAGGTCGGGAGTCCGTCGGGCCGTGGCCGAGGCAGCTGTGGCTCCTTTGATCGTGGGAGGTCTGCTGCAACAGCGCTACGCTTTTATGGCCAAGAAGTATGCGGATATGAGGACAGTTATTGTTGACTGTTTTGGAAAGTTCTCAATTTGAGCCGTCGTTGTTTTCAAGGTCAGGGATATGCGTGACTTTGAATATTCCTCGTGATCTGTCGTTTCCGTCTGCACAAAAATATCTGTTTAACATTTGAAATGAACAGATCCCTTCCTCTGATGCGTTTGCCGTCTCCTGGCACGCGATGCGACGATAAAGGCTTCGAGGGTCGGGGCACTTTTTCATTTGGTTTAGGTACCTTGAACGTGCTTGAGTTGTCATAGCGCTCAGATTTCCTTCGATTGGAGTTTAAAGGGCCCAAACCACAGACCAGGAGCACAAAACCAGTATGTGCACAGAGGGTGTTTGATGGCTGACGCCTCCTCTCACAGCGGCTGTGAGCCTGAATTGGGCCTCTGTGTTTGGGTGGTGTTTACTCATCGAGTGCCGGAGCTCAGCTGAGTCATCTCTTCCACGGAGGCAGGCCTCCTTGTGCCTTTTTAAAACTGGGTCAGGCAGGACGCCTCACGCAGGGCTTTTTGATTGGCTTTATTGTGCAACTCATCTCATGGATTTCCCCCCTTTTGCTTTTCCTTTTGACGTCGTTCCCTCCGTCCCCTCACTTTCTTTCTTGTCTTGTCGCGTCCTCGCCCTCCCTTCCTACCCGGCTTCTTCAGACAAGTTCACGCCCCACCGTACAGTGGTGAAACCAGATCACTGGCCCCCCTTCCTGCTTGATCCGCCTTCCAGTTATTGCCCTTTGTCGTGCAGGTGCACACTACCTGAGTGGTTTTGTTTACCAGTTCGCGTCCTCTTTTAATATTCTCCTAGATGAACCAGGAATTGCAAGTGGCAGCCCAGCTCCCTGCAGCATATACTTAACTTCACGTTTGGCCAGTTTGAGGTTTTTTTTCTACCTTTTTTGGGGTTTTCCCAAAGTTTTCAGTGAAAGAAGTTAACCAGCCCGCTGCACGTTGGTTTATCTTGGTGTGCCTCTGCGGAATGTAACCCGTCTTCCTGTGATCAGAAAGACAAGGGGCTTTTCTTAAACTGATCACACGCACACTCACACTGGGGATAACGCATGTTGAGCAACCAGTTCTCCAGGTACATTTCTTCCCGCTGGTTGTCTTTCTCACTTTGCTCGGTGATGATGTCCACGCGTGTCCCAGCTTGTGCCGCCTGTTGTTACCCTCCTCGCTGGCCCACTCGGGGTGTGTTTCCTCAGGGAGACACTGGGTGGAAACGGCGGTGCCTTCCCTGCCCCGACAGAGGAACATTTGTTGCACTTTTTCCATGACTCTGCTTTTCGGGGAACAGTGGAACAATGCACATTGCCCACACCTTCGTCCTCTGCTCGAACTGGACATGCCCCTACATGTTTGAAAGGACAGCCGCCTCTCTTTTTCACCCTTTGAAGCTTTGATCCTCGTATATATGTTTGTTGCATGGACCAAAACATGCTGCTTCTGTCTGAGTGCTGTGGCTTTGACTCTTAGTTTTATCTATAAAGTTCATTTAATCCTGTGATTTCTTTTTTTTTTTTTGGTGTATTGAGGCCAAAATATCAACTCCTTGTATATGAGATTTCACCATGTAACGGTCGTCTTGTCACAAAATGAACACATTCTGAGAATTCCTTCAGCACCACCCTCGGGCCAAAATGTAACAGATTTTTACATTTACAGCGCAGTTGGACACGGTGGTTTTAACCCTGGCACTGCACCATATTGGTTCCTGGTCATCCTCAGCATTCAGTTGTCATTTTTGCAGCAAAAGTAAACATGAATCTGTTTGGTGTCGCCTACATACGCGACTCTTCCTTTATTCGGTAAACGTGAAGCTCAGACCTCTTATTAATCCCAGCGCTCTGAAGACATTCAAGTCCAGACCCTGATCTCCTTTTGTTGCTGCAAAGCTCTGTCTCTATGATCTGTCAACCCTGACTGGAAGTCAGCAGAGCGACAGGCACAGTGGTTTTCCTCTTCCTCCTCCATGTGGCCTTCCTGAGCTTATCGGTGGGTGGCAAAGTTCTGTATTCAGACAGATAACCTGCTTCTTCAGATGTCACTGTTGGCTGTCTAAACAGACAGTCCTGCCCTTCAGCATTTCATTGATTTATTTATTTTTTTCGCGACTTTAGAGAAGATAACATGGATGAGAAACAGCATTTCTCAGAGTCTGAGCAGAGATTCATGCTCTTTCAGCAGTTAGAAGCATGAATGACTTTTTTTTCCTGCCTCCGCATGATAAAGAAAACAAAGACCCAACGGCGATGGGAATTTTACAAATGCACATTTATTTAAAGTCTAAATCCAGAGTTTTGTGGGAACGGGTTAGTCTTGACAAAATAGTTTTGCTTTGTTGTGGAGACTCAGCCGTGTTTTCAACATAATCCAGCCAAATGAAATTCAGTGAAATCCTTCTGTTTTTGCATCTGGTTTCTGTTTTCGGCCCTCTTGTAGTATTTGTGTCCCATGTTGTTTTTGTGAATAGCATTGCGCTTGTGCTGTGTGCACTTGCTTTGTTATGTGGCGTCCTGCACATTTAATTTGTCCCATGACCGTAAACGGACGGAGGCCCCATCGCTCTTTGTTGTGTTATCGCCAGACACTAACCAACCAGGTCTCCCCCAGCATGTCCTGTCAAAACACAGTACGAATTGTTGTTGCCTTTAAAATTAAACCGCACTCGACCGTTTCTCATACAGGTGATAGCGATCGTGATGGACATGCTCACAGACCTCCAGATCCTGCAGGACCTGATGGACGCGGCCTTGCATCGCTCCCTGCCCGTTTACATCTTGTTGGACGGCGGCGGTGTGCCGCACTTCCTGGATATGTGCTCCAGGCTGCAGATTGGCTCACAGCACCTTCAGGTAAGACGTCGCTTTCACGTAGGAGATGAACATAGCAGAAAGACTCTTTGCAGACACACAGCTGCCACCATAAAATCAAACATTCAGCGGTTTCTGACAGATTTGGCTCTTTTATTGTTATAATACGTATGAAATATTTTCACTTTGATTTGTAGCAGTTTGTCATTTTGGTGATACATGAATATATCCTGTTCACGGTCTGACTGTGACCCCCCCCCCCAGAACATCCGAGCCAGATCGCTTCAGGGAGTCGGCTTCGGGTTGTCCTTCGGCAGGCTGCCTGGTTCACTCTGTAACAAGTACATGCTGGTGGACGGGGACAAAGTCATGTTTGGCTCGTACAGGTGAGAGCTGAGTGTGTGTGTGTGTACAGCACTGTTGTAAAGCACTTTGAACTGCATTTCTTGTATGAAAGGTGCTATATAAATAAAGTTTATTATTATTATTATTACAGTCGGTGCCTGCTCACTTTTTGTCACTTTTCCTTTATATACTTGTTCAACATTAATTATGTGTTACGTACACAGTAATGTAAGAATTTGATTTAATTACAGATCCTATGTCTACAATTTAAACATTTCGGACTTTGGCAAGTCTTAGTATGTTAGAATGAAAAGATCCAACTCGGGAAAACACTGATTTAACCCAAATTGTCTATTTGTTTTGATTTATTTCTTTACAAGCAAAATGAACGTCATCAGAATATTTTGAATGATTCTATAATTACATACAATTCTACACCTAGTGGCTTTGAAACAGTCCAAACGAGCTGAATCAGAACACTGCTGCAAGCCTAAAACCCAAAATCTTTGAGAAACAGATTACAATGAAAGCACCTTTTAAAGAGTAACAGGCCCCTCGGTTCCATCAGTAGTAACGTTGCACTTACACGGATAAGCTGCTGCGTTCCGGGAACCTGCTGACGTCACTGAAACGGATATCAGAAGATTGTGAACAAACAAGTTTAGCCGAAATAGTTTGGAGAAGGAAACCAAGGCAAATATTAAAATTATTGCCCAAACTGTGGGTTGTAAACATCCATCACAGTTCACAGACCTGCCTGTTTCAGCTTCCATCTACGGTGCTTATGCACGCAGTTATTTGTAATGGCGGATTATTACAGACATTTCGATTTCAACCTCATCCCGTGGCCTTCCTCAACAGAACAACGTGACGAGGGGTGCGGTAGCGAGCGGTGTGGTGCGGCAGAGTACTGCAGTCTCGGCGCCAACAATGAGTGCGTCTCGTGGGTTACTCTGAGTGTGACATTAAGGCCAGCCAGACAGCATAAAGATTAATGAGTGATTCTCACCAGCTCTGTAATCCATGACAGTTAGTAGCCTGAACTGACCTTTACATCCATCTGAAGACAGCAGGTATCTCTTGCATCTGCAGTCTCTAATTGGAGTGGTGATGTCATGTGGCAAGGCACAATTACGCATGGTAGATCCGCTGGTTAAACTTTCTGCAACAAGCATGTTGAGACATGAGCACGATTTAAGGTTTTCTGTAAACCTAATGGGCCACTGAGGACACACAGAATCTAACGAAGTTGTTGAACTGGTCTCTGTTGCAGTTTCTCCTGGTGTACGTCTCGTATGGACCGGAACATGATCACCGTGATGACAGGCCAGGTGGTCGACTTCTTTGACCGGGACTTCCGTGAGCTTTACGCCATCTCTGAGAAGATGGACCTTTACAAGGAGTTCCACGTCAGCCCGCCTGCTCCGAACACCACCGCGACAATACGCTCCAAAGCGGGGCCCATTCGCCCGCCTTTACCGGCAACCACATCCCGCTTCCAGGTTAGTTTAGGGGATTCACGGAAAGGCGTTATCGAGGTGCCTGCGCACAAATACTACAACCCCAAATACTTGCTGGCATTAGGGGATTTCCCACGTCCAACAGGGTCTCTGCAGGAGCCCGGACCCAAGAGAGGATCAACTCTGGCTGACGTCCATGAGGAGATGGACCTGGGAAGGCCGCAAGTGACCTGCAGTGAGAAGATGGACCGTCTGAGTCCGCTGCCTTCAGAAGACCTAACCGAAAGCTT
This sequence comes from Gadopsis marmoratus, assembly GCA_036023855.1. Taxonomy (NCBI): domain Eukaryota; kingdom Metazoa; phylum Chordata; class Actinopteri; order Centrarchiformes; family Percichthyidae; genus Gadopsis; species Gadopsis marmoratus. The sequence goes on from JAVQJF010046021.1 coordinate 31,823, forward strand.
CAAGTGGCCAAACGGAGTCACGCAGGAGAAGAAGGGGAAGCTCAGCTGGAAGCCGAAATTCTCCAGGGGGAAATCGTCCAGTAAGCATCCAGGTAACAGCCTGGCGGGCGCTACGTGTCCGTCACCCACAGAAACCAGCAGGACTGAGGAGAACGAGGACAACTTTGAGGTTATCGTGAAATCTCCATCCAAAAGTAGGAATAAGAAGCGGCCTAAACTGGGCCGGAAGGCAGACTCTGATCAAACCATCAACACGTCACAGGACAATGAGAGTAAGTCGTGAATAAAGTGGATATATAAAGATTGAATCCAGAATAAACAAGTGACCTATTCCAGTAGGGTTGGGCGACGTGCCGGCTGTGTACTGTGAAACGGTAGAAATGTGTCCACCGGTAGAGATTTGGCAATACTGTTTCCACCGCGCGAGCTATCCCATAGTGTCTCTGCAGTGTATTCGAGGGTCAGGCTATGTAACAAGGTCAGGGCTGGAGTCGGATCCAGCTGCCTCGCAACGTAACGGGAGTTGCCGCAGAAGAAGATAGTGACAAGGAAACATGGAGGAGCAGAGTGAAACTAAATACGGAGCATGAAATACAGTTTGGTTATTCTAAACCATTTCTGCATAGTGATGTATACTGTTAAAATTCCATATACAGTGATAGAGGATTCTGACTATATCGCCCCTGTATTCCAGGCAATTAGCAGGATAGGAAGGCAGAAGTTTTTCCCCCTCTAATACAGGAAAAGAAACTACTGTTCTACATAGATTATGTAACTGGTTACAGTGGGTTGTCACACTGATCTGTTGTCATCTTATAGCAAACAAAGTTACTTTCGAGTAATGCTGGGTCATTAGTCAAATATTTTAAGATGTTGTTGCGACATGTTCACAGACGTTCTCTCACCTCGCCAGTCTCCCGTTATAATCATGTTACCATCGTTTCTTTTCTTCTAGGTATTAAGAGTCGACGGCGAAACAAAGCCTGTAACGTGTCCTGAGTTGAGCCCGCCGACCCTCCGACAACAGAACGAATAACATTTCCTTAAAATGGATTACAAAGTGACTTCTTTTTAACACGTACGTCACTTTTCATTGTGCAATATTGCAAGTACTTTACTCAGTGCCTTACAGAAAGACCAAACTAATGTATTGTCCTTCAGGTACTTACGTGTTTGGTGCCAAATGTAAAATAAAGTGTTTGAGTTGTTTTTAAAGTGGTTTGATGAGATGTTTCCTGGTGATCACTTGCGTAATGTTTGACCTGAACCTTGAGGGATGCAAGACGACGTGAAGAACGGTTACACGTGAAACGCGGCCCTTCAAACATCCAAGTGGCGGTGACCCGTACAGGCAGACTGAACTTTCCCAGGGATTATTTGTGACCCTGAACCACACGTTTCCTTTCCAGCGTGGACGCCGCTCTGATCGGGAACAACCTAACGCAGGACATTGTCAGGCCTCGGATGATTCTTACTTTTGCTTCTCCTTAAAAATCAAACGAGGAATCACCTGAGTGTTGTTACAATGTCTCTTTGGTGAGGTGTCATTGTGCTGCAAACCTGTCATCTTCCTGTCTTGTCAATCTGCGAAAGAATGTTGCCAAGAATTCATGTTAATGTCTGTCTGCACTAATAAGTTGTGGGATCTCTTTGTCCATTGTGCTTAATAAATGGTTTCAGATAAGGAAAACTCTAAAGAGGCCACGACAATGTCTTATATATCAATTGTCAGGTAGTTTTGAGCCAAAAAAATATCAATTTAATACCTCTAGTTTTGTGCTATATTTCTCACGGTGGGACTATGCGTTCATTTAAAGTTTGAGTCAGATTTTGCCTTTTTAAAACCATGTGAAAGCCAAAGTAATCTATTCAAACATGGGGCACCGCTTTGATTTCAGCTCCACATAGTGGTGTCACGCTGCGTTTGATGATTGCACTGCACAAAGCCGCCGCTAGCTGCCTCCCTTGTCCTCCCTCTGCTCGGCGAACAGCTCAGGCCTCAGAGAGGAACTGCAGCAGGGTTGCAACACTGAAACAGGAAGTCGGAGCTGCAGCAGGAAGAGGCGTTTTCGCACTGCTATTATAGACTAGTTTTACTGGCACACAAGGATGAAAATAGGTTATATCCTGTAAGAATTGCATCTTTAGGCTCATCTTATAACGCTGCACCGTCGTTCTATCGCTGGAAATTCTTGAAACTTAAATTAAGCGTCGGATCAATTGTATTCCAACAGCCAAATTGTCCTCAAATTCAATGCCCAGTTTGGACAAGGTGACAATTTTGTTTCTACGAGGATTTATCCAATGAAGACGGAGGAAGGAGAAAACTACAAAACCTGTGTTAGTTTGATCAAATGTGATCCCTACACCTCTGTGTGTGTGTGTGTGTGTGTGATAGTGCATTAAACCACAAAGGTGGTTTAGGTGCTTCACCGTTCGAGGAGCATGTGAACCGAGTGTATCCCCACACAGTAAATATGAGGAAGTGAGGTGCGGTCTCATGGTTTCGGAGTGCGTTCAACTGAAAACACAGCTGTCCATTTGATCCTTAAGCTAAAAACAGGATCCAGTCTTACATGCCATCGGGCACCTGGGCACTTTTTTATTAAATAATGAATACATGAGAACAAATACGGTACTTAGAACGACAGCCAAAGGATTTCCTTTCATATACTACAGTGTACACTTTGCAGTCAAATCTAACAGAATGCATATTGCACAAAATGTAACATGTTGTGTGACATTTAACATATAAAGTACTAGAAATGTTACAACAACAAATGATTTCCTCAAAATTCTTGACAATATATATTTACAAAATGGAAGCATAAGCAACGGTCTTCATATGACGGTAGCATACGATGCAGAGCTCTCATTCCACGCAAGGAATAATGATCCACTGCGCAGAGGTGAAGCCATTTACTGTTACTTTACATGTAAATGTCCACCTGAGCAGTTTGGAAGTTACTGCTGGGACATCACGTGCTTAATTTCTCTTGCTGATTCTAGAAACTGCATCTTGTTGAGCAGACATCAACCAGAAATCATCCGCTTCTCGTGGTAGGAGATTATTAGAGCGTGCCGTTATTGTCCACGTATTCTTTATGGCTTGTCAGGCCGACAGTGAATGCAACAGAAATGAGTCAACGTTTTTTTCGCCTTTGACACCGTTTAGCTCCGTCTGTAAAAAGGGAAGTGGAAAGAGAAGTCCCTCTTTTAGACTAAAACGACCACAGTCAGTGACTAGCCTCCAGTGTCCTCGCTCAGTTGTGTTCCAGGCTGTATAAAACAACTTAAAGGGGGGAATGAGTCCCACTGTGGTGCAGTACCATAAACATCCATGGGGTGCGCTGTGCAGCTCAGTCCTGAGGAGCTTGGTTTATCACCTTCTTCTTACGGACTGAGACCAAGTCGTAGAATGGATCCTTGGTGATGCTCGCTCTGTTTGAAGTAAAGAAGAGCATCGTTATAGAGAGGCTGATGCAGCAGTAATAGTGTGTGTGTGTGTGTGTGTGTGTGTGTGTGTATAGGCCGATTTCAGTTTTAAACCATCACAGTGAGGACATTTCTGGATCGAATGGTCTGCAATGTCAACTTTATAAAGTGATAATGTGTTAATCTTGTGTTCACAGCTTGTTGCACTGCCCCCAGGTGGCCAGAAAATATATATTAAATGCAGGTATATGGTTAGGAATAGAATTTGGATTAAGATTATTTGGGATACGTTTTACTATAAAACAAATCCGTTATGGCTAGCAACAAAAGTGGTCAGAGTATCAGACAGATTTTTCGAGTTTGACGCGAGTATCTAAAGAATTTTATTTGGTGAACTGAAGATCGATGCGCCTTCCGTTACAATCAGATTCATGGCCACTAGGTTAATGAGTAAAATGTGTCCCATGTTGTAATGTGTCCCATGTGTCCCACATTTTATGTCATGACTCTCGTCATGACATTTTTGTTTGCAAAAACAAAATGTAGATGATAAAAACCCAGCCGTGTCCTTTAAAGAGTAGCTACACCCAGTGCATCGTAATCTTGCTTGCTGCCAGGTAGTTTGGTGGCTGCGTGTGCCCCTTCCACATCCTGTGTAGCACGGCGCTCCATGGTACGATCAAACTACGAGATCTGGATGTGGTTTCAGGGAGAGCAAGACCGCGCCTAACTTCACCCAGCTGTGGAGTCGGGGGCGTGGGCAGATATTGTGTACCTTTCAACCCACAGAGTCATTCTTTGAGCTTAGATGTAAACATGTTTACGAAATGAACCTACGTGATAAGGGTCCCCACAAGGACACTAATACAAGTAGGACTTCGGGAGCGTGTGTGTCTGGTTATGAACATGATGCTATTTGTGTGGACATTTCGTGTACATATATATTTATATATATATATCTGTGTGTGGTTTGACCTGATGGCTTCGATCCAGGTGTCTCTCTCCTCTGCGCTGGCAGCACAGATGGTGTAGGACTGGTGCTTCCCCACCACCACTCTGCCGTCCGTCTCTGTTTTACACGCTTTGATCTTCTGCCCCCGGCTGTTGGGGTTGTACAGCTCCAGGCAGTACTAGACGACAGCAGAAGCACGCGGTTATCAACCTGTGAGTCTATCCACGGTCCTATCTTTAGCGCTCCACATCCACAGGCAGCTGACAGTGTCTTACCGGTTTGCGAGGATACGGCACTTCTCTCACACAAAGGTTCTCTAGAGGGATGATGCCTCTGGGTTCTTTGTCCTGCAGACAGAAGGGACAGAGATGGAGTGAGTCCACGCGGCGTATCAGCGGGGCGAGAAGGAAGAGCTGAGAGTAAAGACGTCATTGGCGTCGCACAACAGGAATGGGAGCAGAGGAGGCAGAGAATGACACACTGGAACAAGTTGTGACATTCAAAAAGACATTTTGAGAGTCGCAGCCGAAGCAAAGAGGCCTCGACACATAATGAAAAACGCATGACTCAGAGTTGTGGTGATCGGGTTTTAGGTTGCCTTTTGGCTGTGACATCTGGGCTTCTGACATGACCCATATAACGTCCAAAAAACAACTCGCGAGCGTTTTCTGATCAGTTTTTTGCAGCTAGAACCTCTGGGTGAAGGTTGGAGGTTTTGCCGTCGACACTAAAAGAAGCCAACCAGTGTTGAAGTGTTGAAGCCGAGTGCTGACCAGGACCTGGAGAGGACACACTGCACCTGTTTTACAGTCCTTACATTGGCTGCCTGTCAGTTTCCGTATTGACTTTTTAATTATTTTAATGATTTTTAAAGGACTTCATGGTCTTGCACCGGCCCCTCAGGTCCTCTGAGTCTTTGCTCCAAAGTGCAGAACTGAAACCTTTTGGTGACGCAACTTTTAGCTTTTCTGCTCCGAGCCGCTGGAACAGTCCGCCGGAGGATGTCAGCAGGAAGTGTGGAAACTTCAATCCTCTTCAGCCCATCTTTGGATTAAGAACTTTATTTTACTCAACTACTTTTACATATTTATGTGGTAAAATCTTATTCCATTTTGTTATTACATGTCATATATTATATTCATGTTATTTTATTATTATTAATTTATTTATTGATTTATTTTTCATTTATATTTTATTATTATTTCTTTTTATGTATTTCTTTTTGTCCTTTTCATCTACCTTGTATAGTTTTTAGTCCAGCTTTAATTTAACTCCATTTATTTCCTACTTTTTCTTGTTTATATTATTATAGCTTAAAATCTATTTCATTACATTTTCATCTCTTATTTTCTCGCGTGCAAATAGTTATTAAATTAAATTAAATTAAAGTTAATTAAATAGTTTATTTTAGTTTGTTTCTGTTGTTTCTATGGTCTCCACATGTTCCGTCTTGTCATCTTATCGCCCGTGAAGCACTTTGAACTGCACTTACCTGTATGAAAGGTGCTATACAAATAAAGTTTGATTGATTGTTGCCATACACAATGACTTCCGCTCTCTAAGAGGTTTTGCAGCACCCGACTGAATCATAGGAGAATTTGGGATTAACAAGTGACAACAAGATGTCATTTTAAGTGTTTGAATAAACAACCTATATGCTGTGGCTGTGGGGGAGAAAACCAATGTAAAAAATAAAAAGTGAGCAGAGGAATGCTGGAGCTTGAAAGCCCTTAGAAGCGACTTAGAAGCAGCAGTGTGGGAGTCTTACGGTGGTGAATTCAAAGTAGTAGAGGCAGTTGTCAGTCAGGATGAACCATCGCCTCTTCCACGTCTTCACCCGACCGCCTTAAAAACACAGAGGATTGCAAAAAATAAAGTTCTCTCTATGCAGTTATTTTCTGCACTGTCAGTTCTCAATGGAAACAAAAACGAGTTCAAGCGAGTTCAAAATGTCTGAAGAAAAAACGCCTGCATAAACCATAACACTGACACTTTGCGGTATGCATGCAAACACGCGAGGGTATACTCCGCTGTTGGGTCATTTTCTGTCAGCTTCCTCTGTACTTTCCTGTTTTAGCATAATCAGGTTATATGCAGGAAACTGGAAGTTAAATTCCAGACCTTTAAAAGGTTTTTAGCATATTTTAAGACTGCAACGCCACAAACAGTTTATCAGCATCACACCGCAACTTACATTTACAGAACTATACCAGTGAATTTTATTTTGAGATTGCAAAACAGTCTTAGTTTGACATCATTCAGATCGATCAGCAGGAAATAAAACTCAAGGGAATAAAGCAGTGACTAACCCAAAGGCAAGGTTTATTAGTCACAAATGGTTCCCTAAAATAATACCTCGTAAAATGCAGATTAAGACGTTCTAATACTGTTCAAGGGTCTTAATTTTTGCTAAACTGATTTAACACCTTTTAATACTTTTTACGACCCCGCGGATACCCTGCTAATGTAGCAGCTTAGTTAGAAGTATAATGTAGCACAGCAGCACGGAGCACACGGAAATTATTCATAAAAGTAGTCTATTTCGGAGCGGTTGTCTCACCAAGTTTCAGGAGCCAGCCTTCTCTGTCGGGGTTGAAGAAGGTGTGTGTCAGGTCATTCCCGTCATCCTCTGGGATTTTGAAAGGCTCGTTGCGAATGCTCTCGTACAGTTTCTGAGTAGAAAGGAGTAGAAAATGAACAAATCATAAAAGAATTGCTACCGTCTAATGTCTGGAGCCATAAACACAGTCTAAACATCAATCAGAGGAGGTTAAATGGAAACGGGTCCAAGCCATTAGGATACAAGGCGCCACCTAAAATAGAGCTGTCGTCATTTACGTATTATTCCACTGACCCAAACTGAAATACCAAAGCACGCATGTGTTTTCTTTGTGTCATTTCAGTTAAGATTGACACGGAATCAGACGTTTTTGGAGAGAGTAGTAGTAATCAAACACCAGCCCACAGTCTGGGACTGGATCTGTATCATCACCACCACCTGCAGACCACCGTTAGTCGTGACAGACCTGTGGGTGGGAGCTGGGCCTCGTTTCTGTTCCAGATGATGTGAGACGGTGGAATTATATAGTCAAGTAGAGAAAGTACTGCATGGTTTCACAAAATACCGATTAGCCATAACTTCCTGAGCACTGACAGGTGAAGTGAAGAACACTGGTTATATGGTTACCATGGCACCTGTCGTGGGGGGGGATATATTAGGCAGCAAGTGAACATTTTGTCCTCCACGTTGATGTTTTGAAGCAGGAAAAATGCAGCTCTGGTGGGGTGTTCCCGGTCTGCAAAGAGTAACATGGATGACATGTAGACTCTGTTTTTGTGGATCCCTTCTGCTCTATGAAAGTAATACTGCATGTTTGGGAAATTAAGACTATGCAGTCAGAAGTGAACCGGGAACTTTCTGGGTTGCCAAATCATGCAGAGGGATCCACTTGCATAGCCTAAATAATACTCTTCACCAGCTGGTATCACGTCAGTGTGTCCTGGTGAGAAGTCCGCACCAGCAGTAACTCCACACAAATGGACCTGCATATGGAATTTATGGGCAGGGAAGTTCCATTTTTGGAATGTAAAGTGATTACAGTCATCAAAAACCTTTGTTATTTCACAATCTAACAGCATAACAGCATGGAGGCTAAAAAGGTTGTAACAAAATATTCTGATCTGAAAATAAGACAGTTGTGGAGCTGAAAAATGATTTGCAATATTAACTAAATCTGGGAAATTTCGACTTAAGCTTGAAAATGTGAACAATTTACAGTCTTAAAGCCTGGCGGTATTTTAAATATTCAGTTTTTCTTTTTTTTATTGTTAAAAAATGCCTTGAAAAGCCCAAAACCGACAATGTCTTGCTCTTACTCACAGGCAGTGTTGGGCAAGTTATATGAAGGAGTGAGTTAAATCAGTGACGTTACTCTACTAATTAACGGTGCCTTTAAATGGCTTCAAGGCCTCCACACCTGCCATTCACAAAGTTATATGTGTAAAAAAGACATTTTTGTGGCCACTTTAACTAAACAGTGCTTGTTACTACTGAGAACAAGGGCTCAGTAGGAAGAGATCTCGTAATGACCAGTTTGAACTGGAGGAATAATTATAATTAGCCTGTTTCAGTGCACATATGGGCACCTGACAGTTGTTTGGGACAGAATTGAAAAAATGTGAACCTTTATCCTTTAAAATGAACCTTGTATTGTACGTGATGGCAAACTTTCTTCCAGAATTTGAACCTTCAGCTATATTAGCGTTTGGGTTACTTCCTGGTGTGTAATTTGGACGCTGTGATTGGCCAGTGGTCCTCACCGACAGCAGGTCATTAGGCAGATCCTCTCCGTTGTTGATGCCTCTGTTCATAGAGATGAAACGCTCCAGAGGGGTCTTGTCCTTCACGTTGGGGTTGTGGAGGCTGGTGTTGAGCATGATGATGGCAAACGACAGGATGTAGCACGTGTCTGGTGTCACAGAGGAAGAACGTGCGAGCACAAAGATTAAGAGGAGGCAGCATAATGCCCATCACGTAGGCTGTAAGCGATGTAGGTCACACAAGTACAGAGTCAGAGGAGAGAGAGAGGAAAGAAGAACTGAAAGGCAGAAACAGAGAGAGGTGATGCGGTCATTTAAACGCATCTCACATACCCAGGTATTTTCACACACGCACACGCACACGCACACGCACACACAGTGCAGACAGGAAGTGGACAGATGGATGTTTAGTGAAGCCCACCGGTCGACTGGAAGACGCGAGCGTTGCAGTCACAGTAGCGCGTGGCGAAGGCCTCCATCATGCGGTCGATCTTCTGGGCTTCACCGGGCAGACGGAAACTCCACAGGAACTGTCTGTTGCGCCACAATAAAGTACACCTCTGCATGCAACGTCAATTATGTATATTTAGGTTTGCGACAAGCATGTGTGCCGCAGACTAGTCAGCGTGTGTTGGCGGCAGGTGCAGTTTCCAAAGGAAGAGCACGCCACAGTTTTGCTTGTCGGTCATATCAGCAGCCACTCCAGCAGCTCTGTGAGGCTGTGCTTAGCGCAAACGTCGGTGTCCCAATTTGTCGCCAGCAATCCACAGCCCAGATAACCCCGATGACACCACTAAAGCTCATCCACAGACACAAACGGCTGTTTTTCCAAGCTGAGCAGGTCTCCCCATGACGAGTAAACTGATTCTCATGTGTAAAACTGGTGGAGTGCCGCCTTTTTCATGTCTCTAACCGAGCTTTCGCCATCAGGGCCCGTCGACTCTGGACTCTGGCCTGAGGAGATGAGGCTCGCAGAGTCAGTAACCTCTTTTAAAACCACTCCTTAAAACCCATTTTTATAGCGTTGCTTTCGTGTGATGCCGTCATTATATCACTTTTAATTCTTTATATTTGTATTTGTTAATCTTTTATCTATTTTGCTTTGGTTTTGCTTTATATTATTTATCTTTTACTGCTTTCCGGGTATCCTGTTTATGCTTTGTCTGTCAAAGCAACTCTGTTTTTAAAGGTGCTATGTAAATGAAGTTATTATTATAAGTTATTAATTAATCTCTGGCGCTAAGCTGAGTGTTACTTTCCACTGGCTGCCAGCATTTCTATGCTAACAGCATATCGAGTTTGTGGCTGGTGACAAATATGACTAGTGTTGACAACCTGGTCTGTTGTCTGGATTATGTAATCATGTTACACACATTGGGTAGTTCGAGAAGTCAGAGCTTAAGATGGAATTTAACAGTGGAGTGTCAAATTGTGTTCAGCTCAATCAAAAAAAAACATCGCTGCCAACACACATCTTAATTCTGAATTGCTGCAATTCTAAATGTTAACAGTCCAAAATCAATCTAACCAATTATTAATTGCAGTGATCTTTGTGACCTTCCGTTGGTGTCCTTTGATGACTATAAACTAGTCATCTTAACCTTTTAAACCAGGGCTGTAGATGTAGGATAAGAGGAGCTTACCTGAGGGCCTGGACCAGGTTGAGGTCGGAGAACTCGTGCAGCTCCACAAAGGCCTTCAGGGTCTGGAGGTGGAGCTCCTCCCTGTGGGACAGGTGGGGGGGAGGAAGACACATGAAACGAGAGGATGGTGTTCACGTTTCCCTGTTGGAACCTTCTCTCTAATCTCTCTTCTGATTTTCATCCCCCCTTCACCTCCTCATTTTTCCTCCCGAGTCTCCTCTTTCCCCATCTCCCTCCTTACATGGCTGCTTTTCCTTCCTCCACCTTTTCTTCCTGTCGCTCCCATAAAATTTACCTTTGCTTCTCCTCTGTCTCTTTGTCTCATATCCGCAGTGTCCTCCTTACCCCTTTTCTTTTCTGCCTACTTGCTACTCTCCACCACTGTCCTTATTGTCCTCATCATTTCTATACCTCCTCACCCCCTTGTCTTCCATCCTCCTCCTGTTCTTCCCTACAGTCTGTCCACTCCTCCCGTCCTCCTCCTCCGCCCTCACCTTTCTCCAAGAAATTCTCCAATGGCTGTCTTGTTGAGTCCCTCCTCCTTGTAGAGGAACTCGGCGATTAATTCAGCGCTTCCATCCAGCAGCTTGTTCTCCACCAGGTAACTGATACCCTGCACACACACACACACACACAAACACACACATATTGGATTGTTAACTGGACGTATGCTTTCATTGCACGTACAGCTAAACGTGCACATGTAATGACGTAGTGCTTGAGACACATGCACGAAAACACACCAACGCACACAGCGCCAACTGTGCTGTGGTTAAATGTGTTTAGTTTCATAATGATCTCATCTCCGGTTGGTAAGAGCTATCAAGCTCGCAGCTTCTGTAATCCTAATTCCTTAAAACCAGTTTCTCTTCCTTTTTCTCCCCCCTCACGGGGCTTGGAGAGGAAAGGGGTTGTTAAAAATATATTTGCAATGGACGTAAATTAAAAGAAATCTGAAATTATATCAGAAAGTATCAACCTCTAATGCAGTAGTGTTGCCTTTGCCAACCTAGGTGAAACTAACACATCTGCAGAAAGAAGCAAATGAGAGTTCTAAATACTGACATCGCTCTATGCAGTGAGATTAATTCCACGCCTGTGAGGTTGCGATTTGTTTGCCCGAAACGCACGTGATCAATGCGAACTGTCAAAAGGCACAGATATAGCTTTTCATGACAGTGTTAAAGACCTAAATGATTGAACAGAAAACTAGAAACAAAGCAGCACAGAGCAGCACAGGAGCAGAAGGTAGCCAGACAGAACCAGGTGTGAAAGACTATTGTGTTTAGAGTGTTGAATGTCATTTGATGAAAGGATCCTGAAAGACATCTTACCACATCTCTTTTCCACATCACACCTTCATATTGGTCAGAAAGCTTATTAATTTCCCTGCATTGTTGATCGAGGTACCTAAACGCATTCAAGTCTTGCAGTCAATACAAGGAAATATAAACTAAACAGAACAGAGTAGGTCACATTCAGCAGCAGCTGCTGTTCAGCGTAGACGGATTCCAGTAAGCAAAAATGACTTTTACTTTGTGTTTGTTGTTGCATTCACTTGTGTACGCGACAGCGACGAGCCTGACATGCCACTGAAACCACGGAAACTGTGCTGTGGACCTGCGTCGATGTCGGCTCACGGCCTCGCTGCAGCCCCACTGTGGTTAAGTGAGAGGAAGTCCACACAGCAACAAGCAACCGCTGCTCGCTCAGTGACACCCAGTGAGATGCGCAAAGGCCTTTCCCCAAGCCAACCAAGACGCGTCTTACCAAGCACTGTGCAGCATGTTTTAGCTAAAACATGCTCATTTTGTCTCAAAAGACTATCACCTGTGCATGTGTGTGTGTGTGTGTGTGTGTGTGTGACTGAGTGAGCTCACCTTTTTGGGGTCCATGTTGAATTTCTTCTTCCCGTTTGAGAACTGTTTGCTCTTCTCTATGGTCTTGCTGCAGGAAAAGCAACATTGAAGGGGGGGGGAGCAAATCAATGGTATTAATGAATAATTGTGATTAAATAGAGCTCCTAACAGGTAAGTAACGTACAACAGAGAGCTGAAGTTAGCCTCTGTGCTACTCGTGTCGGCCGCGCGATGCATTTTCTCATTGGGTTGCTGTTTTTTTTATCAGCCTCTATAAAAAGCGGCGCCGTGATGGTTTTCCGTCCACATTCTTAGTAAAGTTGTTCAGAACTGTGCTCGAGCTGTGTCGTTCTATCCCAGATAGAACAAAAATTTTATTTGCATTCAAAACCTGGATTTGATTGAACTCCCAGGGCTAAGACTCGCGGGAGCTGTAGCTGCTGGATCCCAACAAAACTATATCTTGTTGCCGTCCGGCACAGTCGCAGATGCCTATTTAGCTCGAAGGAATAGTTCTAGACTTTGGGAAATGCTCTTATTCGCTTTCTTCCCAGGAGCTGGACGAGAATATACCACTCATCTGTCCACTAAATATCAAGCTACAGCCAGCAGCTGTTGATCTTAGCTTAGCATACAGACTATAATCAGGGGGAGCCACAATGAACTGTAAATGTACTGTAAACCAACGGGATATAATAATAATCCTTTATTAGTCCCTCAGTGGGGACATTACAGATACGAAGCAGCCCCCCATGAGGCGCCAACTTTAGGGTTCAGTGTCTTGCCCAGGGACACTTCGACATGCGGACGAGAAGAGCTGGATTCGAACCTCCAACTACCAGGTTGAAGGTCAGCGGCTCTAGTATTGTATGTATCCAAACTGAAGACACGTTGTTTTCCTGGAAGCTCAAGTGCCCATTTTAAAGGGATCGCTATAAAAATGTAATCCACCGGAAGTACAGACTCTACAAATGAGTGGAACAGCAGATAACGCAGGCGTGCGTGAAAGTTGTTTGCATTGGCAACTGTGAAAGTGAAAAATTGGAAATTTATGTAGGAGCAATTTAATAGTGGCCAGTTCTATAATAAGAACGACTTTGTAAGGTAAGTGTGTGGTTTTATCAGATTAAAACTCACTTTTCCTCTGCAGACTCGAAGCTGAGTATTTCCGCCATGACGTTGTCTATCTCCATCTTTAACTTCTGGACAGGGCAGGATGAAAGAAAAGTCTTTAACACTTCATGTCACTATTAAAAGCAGGACAGGTCACTTTTCCAACATGAATAAATGCGTGTTATGTACCTGGATATCATCCAGAAGGTCTTTCTTATGCGTCTTAATGCTCTCAATCTCCATCTTCTCATCTGCTGTGAAATCTGAGGAAACTGTAAAAAGAAAAAACAAATCGGAACAAATACGTCAAATAGATTTAACAGTCATCCCACGCAACTTTCGCCACATCCGCATATTGAGTTCAATAATGACGTAATCTACCTTGGTGGCCTAATCATCAATTGCAGCCTTCCTCTGAGGCAGCAGCACATTAGTTGACACGCACGCAAACTCATTTAAATAAGCAGACGATGGCGTTTTAATGACCTTGTTTCTTTAGTCATGAAAGTTTTACACTTAACATAAGCAAAAGTGCAAAGCTTTAAAGCCCCTGGCTGTGATTTCAACATGGCGTCACTTCATAGATAGATCTGCCCTGGTGCATATTTAAAGGTGACCACTGAATGGGGAAGAGAGGGTTCTCTGGAAGAAAGGTCGAGGCAGGTTTTGTGGCTTTCCTCAGGAAACATATCTGTCACCGCAAACTATAACCATGACTACATTTCAAATAAATGGATCAAACCCAGCTAACAGTCTCTTGTTTGTCATAGTTCCACCCTGTCTGTCACCATCTCTCCCCACTCCCACACTAGACATGCAGAAGTGATGTACAGTATGACTCAAGAAAAGCGGACACGGTCCTACGGAAAGACAAGAAACTGTTTACATTTAGGCCCTGTGGTTGCTAAGGGCACTACACTTGAAGGTTGCTACAATGTGTCCATTAACGGCAACATATGTGCTTGAGCTTTAACGACAAATATGACACTTTTATCTTCTATATCATCAATCCAATATGGTCATTGCAGCACAAGAGTTATAGTCTTGGCGAAACATATACTAAGATGGTATCCAGGGCGATTCGCCCGCTGAAGAACGGCGTCTTGCATGATGGCAATAGTGCTCCTTTTCACTATTCCCTACATTAACCCTCAGAGATTTGCTTAAAAGCCATAATACATGAGAGAATGTCATAACCTTGTGGTTGTTTGTTTTGTTTTTTCTACTTTTGCAAGGTAGAAACTTGCATGGAAGGATGTCAAGGATGATCAGCTGTGGATGTTGCGTGTAGGAAAGGAGCTTTAGGAAAGGTTAGTAGTCTGATTTGAACCTCAGCAAGCAGAGAGAGGTTCCCACGAGGCAAAAACAGAAGCCACATACATGACTTGCTCATCAGCATAGAAAATGACATGATTAACATAGCAGTTTTCAAGCTAGACCTGCAGGTGTGAGCCCTGTAGTGGAGGACAGTAGCATTTGTTTGAGCCGTTTACTGTTAATGATCTGAAAGCAGGACTTCCACTTCCCCACCCTTCCTTTACACATCTTGTGCAACAAAGCTGAAAGGCACAAGTCACTTATTTTTTAATCTGAAAAAAATAACTGCGGACATACAGCAAATAGCTTGACACTGTTCCTTTAAAGGTGGATTGCTTAGATGTCTAACTAAACATAGCAACTTCTGTTTTTTTTTTTTTATTGTTATAAGGGTGATGTGTGGTCCTGTGAGTTCTGAGCATGACTGCCTCTTCCCTATTTCAGCCGACACCAAGAAATGTGCACGAATAACAAGCGCCCGTTCTCACTGTGCACTAATAGACCTTTTATACTGCTTTCTGTCTTTATATCACAGCTGTTTCTAAACGAAAAAACTGACAACCACAAATTAGGGCTCTAGTGTTACAAATATCAAGTACATTAACGTTGACAGGACAGTTAATATACCTCATGATGTGTAGGAAGAAATTAAAAGACAATTCAAATAAATAGCACATTTTATAATGCCATGAAATGTTGCCCTGTTCCTCAACTTAAAAAATAAACTTTTACCACAAATTGTAAATAAAATGCCAAGAAATCTTGTAACGGCTTTGCAGATATCTAAAACAATAAAAAAGACCTTACCCATTTGGCAATAAGTCATTTATATCCAAGAAAAAATAAAGTAAATTGGCACGCGGTAACATACAGCAACAAGTCGAGATATCAAGAGATGCAGGCTACCTCGGTGCAGTAACACTTGAATGAAGTTGATGTTCTTTTGTGACCCCACCTCTTCCCCATCCATCACAATGTCAAGCTTACATCAGCACAAAGACAAGCAGAACCTCCTTCAAAATAAAAACCTCAGTCAAACGTTTAGCCCATGTAGTGAAGTGCTTTTCAAACTTATTTTCAAGGTGTGTCAGACCTCTACAACTTTGACAGAACGTGTGTGAGTGACTGGCACTAAGATTAGAACAAATAAAAGAGGAGGCAGCGGTCCACCATTTAAAAAAAAAAACCCCAAATAAAAATAAGCACAGCTTTGTAATTTCATTTTGCGGCTTGAATAGGACATTTTGTAATCCTGAGATTTCTTGCAACGCTGGCAGTGCGTCTGTCGTTGTTGAAATGCTGAGTGGCAGGGAGTGCTTTGACATTTGGTTGGTCAACAAAAATGTGGTTGCAAAACGCAGTTCAGGCCAGGAAGTGAGTTTTGAAAGCCAGGAATCTCATCACATGGTGAGGTAAGAGTTAGAACCCCTGACTCTTATCAACGGTGCTGTTGACATCAGCAGTGCTGCTGATAAGTGGCCATTTGGTGCCATGTGATGAAAGATGGACTTGGTTTGTTCTCTTTTAACTGCAAATTAGACACTTTTATTTTGAAGATGAGATCACCTTCCTCATTGACCTATGGTGGTTTACTAACTCAGGCTGACTTGACATTGTGTTTATAGCAGAAGGGACGAGTGGTGCTAAACGCCTAAAGGCAACCCCACTAAAACTGAATATAAGCAATCTTACAATACATTTAGGCCACAATGTGCAAGTTAATATTGAAACATTTTCATAATACAGGAGGATGTAGGAAGACAACTCTATATGCAGTGTAAAGGGAAAATAAAATCACAATAACTAAGGATATTTTAAGAGTTTTTCATTGTCATTGATATTTTAAGAGTTTTTCATTGTTGATCTGACAAATGCATCAGGTGTTTCGCCTAAAACACTGAGACACTTTCCCACTTAAGAAATATTCAAGTAAGATGCGAAGGTGAATAGTTGAACAAACAGCTCGTCTGCATGCTCAGAGATTTGGTTGGACAAATTAATGACAAAAGAAAAAACAGATGCTGAAGTGCCATCTAGTGGTAACAAAGCAATGTCACAGGTGCTGTGATGAAGGTGAGAGAAGTGTTTGTGTATTTTGCATTTATTTCCCTTCACTTTAGAAATGAAAATCAAAGTATATAGACTAAATTACACTAAATTACAAATGTGTTTGTGTGTGTAGTAGTAGTAGTAGTAGTAGTAGTAGTAGTAGTAGAGGTGTTGGTGTAATACTGCAGTTTATTTCTGTTAATTTCCATTTTTATCATTTTACAAATTCAAATTAAACTTCAACTTGTTCAACTAAATTCAAGCTAATCTGTTGTGTGTGTGTGTGTGTGCGTGTGTGTGTGTGTGTGTGTGTGTGTGTGTGTGTGTAGGTGTGTGTGCGTGTGTGCATGTGTGCATTTGTGTGTGTGTGGTAGCAGTAGTAGAGGTGTATTACTGTGGCTTATATTCCATTACTTTCCCACCTTTTTGCTTTTTATCACTTTACAAATCAAAAATGAAACTTAAAATGAACTTGAACCAAAGCCACGAGCGTGTTTGTGTGATTGTGTGTGTGTGTGTGTGTGAGAGAGAGAGAATGTACGCATGATTGCAAATGCGCACGCAAACAAAAGAGGAAGTTTTAAATAGAGCCCAGGGTTATTCTTACTGCACCTTCCCCCTTTCAAAACGGCTTCACGGCCATTTCACACCTCTTGTGTGCTGCAACAAGTGTCCTCTTCCACATCATTCACCAATCCTACACTCTGTCTTGTGCCTAAGTTCTTGCCTAAGCTCTGTTGTTTAGGAGAAGGAGAAAAAAGAAAACGCGACAAAGCCGGAAGGAGAGATTGATGCAGAAATGAAGGAAGAGAGAGTGAGAAAGAAAAAGAGGTCTGCAAAGGGAGGGCAGAGAGGGAGGTGTGTAACTATTTCCTGTAGCGTCTCTGAGCCTTCCTCTCTGAGTCTGTTCCTGTCAGACTGAAGAGCACAGACGAAGCTGAGCGGAACAGGATGCAGGCTATCAAATGTGTGGTCGTGGGAGATGGGTATGCCATTATTTTTTACTTTACCTACATTCTCATAACTTAAGCTACAATTATTGGATCAAGAGGTGTTGACCCAGCTGGTGCACGGTGGGGTCGTTTGCCCCCGGGCTCAGAATTTAGGGCTAGTTGACAGAAATGTCAAAGGTCTTCGCAAAGCCCGTGCAGCCTCGAGTGGCAGTTTCATCAGCTTCCGAAGCGATGCGGCTGGGCGACGGGGTGCTCACTGAAAAAGGGTGGAGGCTTGTTGAAGAGCACGGCGCGTCCAGTGCTACGTGTGCATCTTTAGGCGTGTGTTTGACAGCGCTGATTCAGAGAGAGAGACGGTGCTGGATGGTGCAGGCCACAACATGCAGGGAAGCGCTGTAACGCGGCAGGCCCAGCGCACATACTTCTTATTGTCAAAAAAGAGGCTAGAAAAGGAAAGAAAGGGAACAGGAAAGACACATGGAAGCTCCGTTTTGTTAAGGTCGGGCGTTATGTCACTCTTTAGCTTGAGAAAACCGGGTGACTCTGCTTGGCGTAAAAAGCCCACATGCACTCTTTCAGAACAAGTTTGGACAACGTATCACCTGCCACAACAGAAGAAAAACTACACTTTCCTCGAAGGTGGGGCAAAAGGGGCCGGTTGTCATGATGGGGGGAAATCGTGAAGCGGAAGTGCTGTAGCTGTTGCTGCAAGAGATCAGTAAACAGAGATTTCAACATTTACAGGTAGCACCATTTCCTTGTGTGTGTTGTGCTTCCTTGTGTGTTGAATGTGACACTGAGATTCGAGTGGAGTCTGTAAACACCTGAGACGGAGACATGTTGGTCTACTTTACAGACCACATTCAAATTCAGACCGTGCCTCTGATGGTAACGGGCTGACGTTCGGCTTCGATCCGATCGAGACGCTCCTCTGACCGTCTGGGGAAAAAGAGGGAGTAGTGTGACACTGTTATAGAGACCGAAGTCCACAGAGGGCGGGCGGAGGTCGGGGTGGATGAATGGGTCAACAAAACGTTTAACGCTTCAACACAGCTGATCCTTTCCAGTTAATGTTGCGACAGTCAACGTTGCTGTCATTTAATCACGGCCGCAATGATTCCCCAACTGCAACCAAGTGCTTATCACTGTAACCATGGCGACGAAGGGGCCCTGATTTAAACAAAGTCGTACTTTTAAACCGAAATAAAACCCTAACCACCTTGGTGCACCTGACCAAGCCTTAACCATAGTGGTGTAACGTCAGAAACACTTTTATTCTTTGTGTACAGTCGATAGCGGCGTCGGGTCAGAAAAGGACTTGTTGTCAAAATCACGTAAAGGTGAAAGTTGGTTTTATTTAAAATCTAAAGTGGCCTACTGGAGTGCAGAACCAAAAGCATGTCTGAATGCACTGCTCTGCACCTTGGCTTTAAGTGGGGTCGTGTTACTGTGTTCGTCAAGTTCACAAGCTGTGGGAAACCCTGATGTTTTTTACATTATTGAAAACTCATTTTTTAAAATAAATTCAATCCTTTCGAAATGGAAAAAAAAAAACCAATGTTTCTCGCCAGTGCTGGCAAAGGCGCTCCCGTGACTTAAAACCACTTCAATGACAAGTTCGACGTCTTATTTTGAAAATACAACCTCGTGGGTTCCGTTCAATCAATCAGCTGGTGCTGCTCGGCAGAGAGCACGAACCCCGGAGGAACAAACGTGAGGAACGTGTAGGGAAGAATTTGCAGACGCCTTGGAGCTGTGCCCAGCCTTATACCTGCGAACACCTGGCCGCTCACTGCAGAAAGCGTCGATTTGTGGGTTTTGAAAAAGTGCCAAAACTGGGTGAAGCACTCTCAGAATGCGCCTGCTGCGATGTCTGACAGGAGCTTTGCAGTTAGTCCAAAGCAGCAGTCTGGGGAGAGTATCGGTGTGTTGGCCTCATGAGAGATGTGACTGTGTCAAAGATGGTGGCGCTGTGAGTAATTCCTGCCATCGACTCTGGTTGGAGCCTAACGCGGCATCGTGCTTCATCAACCTCTGCAAAGGTCCTTTGCTGTGTGTAGCAGCAGTTTGACTTTGGGGCTCAACAGCTTTCACAGAAAATGAATTCTTTGAAGGTCGCCCTCGTGGAGACAGTTCAGCCCCCCGTTTGTTTTCTGAAAAGAAACTCAGCGGCTGCACTTTCTGTGTGATGTGTGAACAGATGAGTTGTTGGTCTATGTGTGTGAACATAGATGTCAAAAACTGGATTTAAAGCTTCCAGTAACAGAGAGAGAAGAGGAAGTTGGTCTCAGCTTGAAGGGAAGTCAGCGAGTCAGTGTACATACAAGCTAACATGCTGTTGATATATGGCCCTTATTATTATTATTATTATTATTATCATTATTAGGGTTGGCCTGTCGGCTGGATGGATGCACTGTTTCAGTAACAGCTTAGTTGCCTTTATGGTTTACCTCTTAAAGGGGCCACGTGGAGAAAAAAGGTTACGTTTGCAATGTTACTCACCAAAACACATCGTGTGTAGTCTAACAAACGTGTTGAGTACATTTCCTTCCTCATTAAACGTTTGCCTAAGAGCTTATCTTTAAATCCAGCATTGTTTACCAGCGTCTTCTTCTTCTTCTTCTTCTTCTTCTTCTTCATCTTCCCTGCATTTGCTGGCACGTTGCTGCACATCTTGGCATGTTGCCGCCACCTGTTGATCAGTGGAGTAGTGTGACACCCTTGGTAGCGTCGCCCACGTGTGCGCCCGTGCATGTGCGTCCTCGTGCAGACGTGCACAAGATGGAAAAAATACATTTAACATCCTTTAACATGAAGCGGCCTGTTCAAATCCACGTGGAGACCCCAAACTTCCCAAAAATATCAAATAGGGCAGGCAGAATTTAAGAAAAATGTATAAAATCATGAACAAAATGGCTATAAAAAGCATCTCTGGTTTGAACATTTCACTCAGTGTGAATATCACAGAGATTTCATCCAGAAATAAAGACTCAGAAAATGTATCTGCTACTGTCGGACAACGTGGAATAATGTGGTTTTAACAAACGTAAAGGCTCAGAGTACAAACCGATCCACAAACGATGAACGGTTTGCAGATGGATGAATTTCACTGTTTCTGGTGTGATCAGCCTCTAAGCTACTTAAGTGAATTGTATGTTTGAGGGTAAAAAAAGTAAAGGTATGATACATAAAACACAACTAATAAGAACTGAGCCAAATCTCAGAGAGGCCTTGAGACAGTAAAGCTTGTCTCTGCTGAGCTCTCTACAATCTCTTACTTCCGCAGCCTTAGAAAGTAACCTTTGTTGCTTTGAAGTAGTTGAAGCCATTTGACGTTTTACTGTGGCGTTTGACTTTTGGACTGAACCAAGTGGAGGGAGACGGGGGGAGGAAAAGGTGTTGTCTCAACATAAGATGGAAGAACCGAGAGAAAGTATGTTGTGTTACGAGATTCCAATTAATATGAACAACGAGAGAGAAAGAGAGAAAGATACAGTGGAGGAAATAAAAGGGAGGTAGAGAATTGGCGGGTTAAAAGAAGAGAATAACGACAGAAACAGACACAGAGTGAGAATGAATCTAAAACCAGATAATGTAGGATGGTGTCAGCCAACCAGACAGCGAGATCAGAGGTCCAAGTCTTCTTTGTCTTGACAGCTCAGTTTGACTGGTTCCTGTTTTCTGCTCTAACTGATGCTTCTGAAACAGATCAGTTCCTATTTGACTCACACACAGCCGCACAACACACACACACACACACACACACACACACACACACACACACACATGCTTGCACTTCTATACTTATGAGAGCCTTCATCCTGACCTTAACCATCACAGTTACACGTCTAACCCCTGACCTTTACACGTCGCCTAAAACTTTATTCTAACCCTCACCCATAAAAACCAAGTCCTCGCTGCTGCCTTTGTGGAAAAGTGACGACCCGACAGCACGTTCGTCAAACTCAACGTCTAAAACGCGTTGGTCCTCACAAAGATAGCAGAGCTCACGCGCCGCTTTTCTTAGCTGACAGCTGGGCTGCTCACACCGCTACTGAGTCATCTTTTTCCTGGGCTGGCCTTTTTAAAACTATGATGAGACCAGGTATCAGTTTGCAGTGCGGTCCTTTATATCAGAAGATATTTTGATTTTGTGATTATTTAGCGTCACAAAATGTTCTTGTTCTCTTTAAAGGGTAAATTTCCCAATTCACAGAAAGCTATATCGTCTCCGCTACCTGTCGTGGTATCAGGCCATGCAGACAATTAACTTTTATTAGCCCAGATCAGGATATTCCTCCGCTGAGTCTAGGTAATGCTTCTGCCGCTACCCCATTAAAATAGGGCTCAAAGGTTGTATCTGAAATCATTACCTCATTCACATAACAGCCGCTCAGTAGTTCAGCTGTGAGCAGGAAATCAAGATGTTGGACACTCACGTAGCCAGTGATGATTTCATGACTGTAACTCTCACATCCATCGAAAGCAAAGCGTTTGATGATGATTGTGAAGCACCTGCAAGCTGGGTTTCAAATTTCTAGAAATTGTTTGACAAAATCTCTCAATTCAAGGTCCACTCACTAGAGTTTGTCAGCCCCACCTGAGAGTCCTCGTCGGTGAATGGAGTTTCAGCGGATACAAAAAACAACTAAAGGCCATTCTTCAACAGGCACAGGGGCTACAATTCAATGGCTACTATATATATAATATATATATCCACACATCAGCCTCACAACAACTGAGCAAATTTCATCCACTGATGGAAGCTGTAAGACGTGGTTGACAGCTCCAGGAAAAGCTACTAAATGGACCTTGAAGTAAGATTATTTCGTCAAACTATTCAATTCAATTTTATTTATAAAGCGCTATATCGTAACAGAGTTATCTCATAGCACTTGTTAATATAGAGCAAGACTAAACCAACTCTATATGTATAGACCCAACAATTCCACCATGAGCAGCGCTAGGCGACAGTGGCAAGGAAACACTGCCTTTAACAGGCAGAAACCTCAGGCAGAACCAGGCTCTGGGTGGGCGTCATCTGCTTCGACCGTGG
>JAVQJF010046029.1:0-25468 GCA_036023855.1 Gadopsis marmoratus
CTGCTCAGTATATTACAATCTAGGTTTGGTGTCTTCAGTAAGGGTTTTACAGCAGCTGTTTTGAAGGCATCTGGGAAGATTCCTGTTTGCAGAGATGTATTTATAATCTTCAGGACATAATTTGAAACACTGTGGAACACCCGCTTGAGAAATGCTGTTGGTACAGGGTCAATACATGAGCTGGAGGAGTTACATTCAGTGACAGTCTTATACAGCTCAGTTAATGTTATACAGCAGAATTTTCCCATGGTTACATCTTTTTTATTGGGTTTGCTGAGGTCATCAGTGTTTGCATCAGCAGAAATACTGGCTCTAATTAAAGTTATTTTGTTATTGAAGAACAATTCGAGTTCTTCACATTTTGATGCAGAAGGCTGCGGAGGGGTGGGGATATTATTGAGTAGCTGGTCAGTGGTGGAGAATAATATTCTAGAGTTTCCAGCATTCTCTGTAATAATATTGGAAAAATAATCCTTTCTGGCCAGATTAATTCTTTGTTATCGGCAGTCATGACTTCTTTGTATATACTGCTGTGAACTGTGAGTTTAGTTTTCCTCCATTTTCTTTCAGCCGCCTGACAGGTTCCTCTTAATCTCCTTGATACTGCTATTGTTTAACCATGGGTTAAATATAGCTTTATGTGAGTGCCAGATCAGGTCAGGGCAGATATAGCAGAAAATCTGCTTGACTGATATAAAGCACAGTATATAGTAGCTTTAGATTACAGAAAATTTGGTAAATTTAGTCTTAATTGGGGAGACACCAGCACTAACGATACCACTAATGTGTGGAGGCTGCAAATTATCGTGGGTGTGCGATGGTCTAATTTATTTGCAAAACGTAATTATCAATGTTAATTAAGCAATTTTTAATGCTATGTATAGTATTGAGTCGTTATGTTGTCTAATATTCAACTGAGGTTTCTACGGTACAGCTTGTCCAAGCTGATATATATTTATACACCAATCAGCCATAACATTATGACCACCTGCCTAATATTGTGTCGCTCCCCCTTTTGTCGCCAAAACAGCTCTGACCCATCGAGAGCTGGACTCCACTAGACCTCTGAAGGTGTGCTGTGGTATCTGGCACCAAGATGTTAGCAGCAGATCCTTTAAGTCCTGTAAGGTACGAGGTGGGGCCTCCGTGGATCGGACTTATTTGTCCAGCACAGATGGTCGATTGGATTGCGATCTGCGGAATTTGGAGGCCATTCAACACCATGAACTCATTGTCGTGTTCCTCAAACCATTCCTGAACCATTTTTCCAATGTGGCAGGGTGCATTATCCTGCTTTATGAGGCCACAGCCATTAGGGAATGCCGTTTCCATGAAGGGGTGTACTTGGTCTGCAATAATGTTTAGGTAGGTGGTACGTGTCAAAGTAACATCCATATGAATGGCATGACCCAAGGTTTACCAGCAGAATATTGCCCAAAGCATCACACTGCCTCCACCAGCTTGCCTTCTTCCCACAGTGCATCCTGGCGCCATGTCTTCCCCAGGTAAGCAACACACATGCACCCGGCCATCCACATGATGTAAAAGATACGTGATTCATCAGACCTGGCCACCTTCTTCCATTGCGTCCTATTCTGATGCTCACGTGCACATTGTAGGTGCTTTCGGTGGTGGACAGGGGTCAGCATGGGTGGAGGCTACGCAACAAACTGCAATGCTCTGTGTATTCTGACAAATTTCTATCACATCCAGCATTAACCTTTTCTGCAATTAGAGCTACAGAAGCTCTTCTATTGGATTGGAACACATGGGCCAGCCTTCGATCCCCATATGCAGCAATGAGCCTCGGCTGCCCATGACCCTGTCGCCGGTTCACTGATTTTCCTTCCTTGCACCACTTTTGGTAGGTACTGACCACTGCAGACCGGGAACACCCCACAAGAGCTGCAGTTTTGGAGATGCTCTGATACAGTCATCTAGCCATCACAATCTGGCCCTTGTCAAAGCCGCTCACATCTTTATGCTTGCCCATTTTTCCTGCTTCAACACATCAACTTGGAGGACAAAATGTTCACTTACTGACTCATATATCCCCCCCCCCCAGCATGTGCCATTGTAACAAGAAAGTCAGTGTTCTTTAATTTTTATGGCTGATGAGGGGTATATTTATATACTGTATATACCTATATTATTTTTGGTTTAATTTGCTCTTGCATAAGTCAAAGAAGTCATTTCAGAATGAGTCTCCAGCACTGTCAGTCTATAAAACCTGAAAGCTGCAAACAAACCTGAAAGAAAATCCTTTATCAAGTGCTATAAATTGTAATTTCAGAAGCTTTTCTGTAATGAAAAATTAGTAAATAAGAAAATTAAGCCTTCAGGAAATAACTTGAAATTATGACAACAATAATGAAATTAGACGGGACAGCACAAACATCATGGGAAGCTTCAATTTAAAACAATTATTGTCAACAAATCTACTCACCCATAACCCTAATAAAGAACAGGAAATATAGAAAAAAGTCAAAGAAGACTGAGAACACAAACATTATGTAGAAGGGCTGCGACAGGCAGTAAGCCAGTATTGAAGCAGATCCACATGTTGGCCAGATGATGCTTTCTGGCGTTTGAGGGTTTGGGGGCTTCCCTGAGAGTCAGACATGACCTCACCGGCCAATACGTGTCATCATCACCACCATCATGTCCTACCTGATCTCCAACTCTGATAGTCACCTCTCCATGAAGGTCTTCCCTCTCACGCACACGCTGCTTTACATAATTCAACACTCATTTATGGACGCCCAGCTCCTATCTCCCTGCATAATGGATCAAAGTATAATCTGGCTTTAGCTGCAAATTTAACTCTGTTTTTCTATTTGCACACACGCACACACACACACACACACACACACACACACACCTACACACACTCGCACACGCGCACACACATGCTCAAACACACACACAGAGGACTCTTTAACTGAGAGATTGGTCTGAAGTGACAGTAATGTAATATTAATAGCCAGGGGGGATGACAGTCTGTCCCCATTGTGTTGATAGCAGCAAGCTTGACAGAGCTTTGGTCACACATCCCACTGCTGTACATCTGCTAACACTGGTACAATAAGTCCACTCTGTCTCTTTCAATCTCTCTCTCTCTTACTCTCTCGCTCACTCTGCTTCTGTTGCTGGCTCTCAGATTTTAAGATTCGGTGCCTTATCTGCCCAAGAAATTTCAGAGAAATTTATGTTTTGAAGGACAAAATGACCTTATTCCTCAAATTACCTGTGTAGTTTTTTTAATCTTCTTCATATGTGTCATGTCTAGTTAAAATGATGCAAAGTTTTGACCGATGTATCAGTTTGCCAAAATATCATGCCAATAATTAATATATTATATATTGGATATTACATAAAAACATGCTGCACAGTTGTTCTATTCTATGTACTATTATTCAAATTCCCCCCCCCAAAAAAAAATTATTAATGTTTTGAATAAAAAGTATTGTCTGTGTAGCCAAAGCATGGAGCTATGGGGCACAGAGAAAAAATACAAACCATTATTGTCCAAAAACTAAACACACATCAGTAAGTGGCACTGGGTGACAGGTTCCTCCATTACAAGGAACATGGGCACTGTCGAGCCCACACACCGTCTTGCTGCCGTAAATACTTACTAAAGCATGTGTATTAATCCGCTGGTGAAAATAGTCCCCAGCAAATACATTATTTACTCTTGTTTAAGTAACATTTGCAAAGAGGAACTACAGTGCCCAGCTGTTTTTAAAAATTGTTAAGCATTTTTCCCAAAAATAAAACTTTGTGTTTCTGATTTGGTCTTTTAAAGATTTTCGCCTTCGATAAAAGCCAGTGAGTTTAGGGCTGAGAGCCACAGAGAAGCTGGTGAAGATGGAAAGTACTGAGAGGCGGACTAACACATTGTTAGTCATTGTAATCGTAACAAACATAAGTGAATTAGGTCACTCAAGTTTGTAATCTCCCTAAAGGTATATCGTTTGTGTGGCTGTCAATAAACGGAAATCCAGACAAAAAGTTTATTCTGTGTAAAAGGCTGAATAATATTTGGGAAAATGGTCCAATAACAATATATGGGAATATATGGTCTTCACTGCAAAAAACTTTTAGAATTTTACCTGAAACTCTTTAAATGAAATGTAAAACGTTAGTTTAGGCAGAGTATTGCCATTACACACTTCTCGATACTCTATTGATACACTTTGCTAACACCATTCAGCAGCAGCTGAAACTCCCTAAATGTATAATACTTAATATTTACTTAATATTGTCATTTTGTTTCTCTATATTTAATGTCTGGTTTCCTTATCTGGGGCAAGGGTTAAACGGTAGATGAATTAAATTTGTTGTATGTTGTGAGCAAATTTTGGCCATATGAATGAAATTAAATTGATTGTTGAGATGTAATAAAACTTTCCTTATTGTCTGAGTTTAACCTTTGTAACAGTACAGTGTACAATATATACAGTAAGTGCAAAGTTTAGCCTTAACATACTTATGGAGTGAAAGCAGTTTCAACCACGGGTAAAATGATGTGTCCAGAGTTCTTGGCCCTCAGCTTTTCAGCACACAGCCCTGATGTGCGTGGCCACAGCGTCCTGGCCTGAAGGATAAAGTCTCTTTTCCTTCAGATGACCGAAAGAGAGAGAGAGAGAGAGAGAGAGAGTGAGGCAGCAAAGACAGCGGCGCTTTGACTTAGCAGTTCTGTGACTGGGACTGAAGAGAGACAGAAGGGAGAGGGACGAAGATGGAGTCCGTCCGGCTTCAATCAGACAAGTACAAGTCAAAATCCCCATCTGAGACACAGATGCAGACGAGTGGGGGCAGGGGGGGGGGTATGGCGGTGAAGAGGACGAGGAGAAGAGAGGGAGAGCAGCAGGGGAAGTCATTATCACTTCCCAACCTCACTCGCCGTCTAATGTATTCAAGGGGAAACAGTTAGATTTGGTCCCTTTGGCAGCCGACCGTAAACAAATCGATTTGAATGGGAGAGATATGAGATATAAAGAGCTGTTTATAGTGCCCCCACATTTGTGGGTGTGTGTGTGTGTGTGTGTGTGTGTGTGCGCGCGTGTGTATTGTGAATATACATTTGTGTGACACAGTATGGAAATGCCATTTTGCACGCTCACTGTTCGGCTTTAGCTTCTGCTGCAGCTTTGAACTGTATATTTCATGAAGAATAACTGATGCAGCGCCTACATTCCCGCCCATGTGTGTGTGTTTGTGCAAATTCGTGCATAGCCCCATGTGTTTTTTCTTCTTCTACGTGTTTTTTTTTTTTTTCACCAGCACCAATGGTGGTCTGCTGTTTGCTGTGGCCTCTTGTTTGAGCTGCAGTGAGCCAGTGTCTGGTTTAATCGAGAGTTTGAAGAGTCCCTGCTCTGCTCCCAGATCCGGACTGAGGGGGATTATTGTAATGACTTAAGGGGACGTTTGTGTAAGTGTGTGCGTGTGTGTGTGTGTGTGTGTGTGTGTGTGTGGGCAGGGGTGTTGTCCCTTGTTGAGTGAAGGTTCAACAGCCTCAAACCCACTCAGGTAGAAGGGGCTTTACCGGCTAAACATCTGTACAGGGCGCCGCTTGTCCTAATTTGATTTCAGACATATTTGGGGATCCATCAGAAAACTGATGAAAGGAAAATATAGAGCTAATCCTTGTTGAAATTGAGGGTCTTGTGGTGCGCACACACCCACAGGCATGCAGGCGTACACACACATATTCATATATAGACACACACCCTGTAGGACTTGTGTAACATAAGTCTGTTGTGATTTCTTTCCTGGTGAGGCCTGGAGGAGTCTAGGAGAGGTTAAAGAAACACTGAACAGTGTGAAAACACTTGTGAGGTGTGCGGCCTGAAATCTGACACACATACACACAAGGCTTTGATTAATTGCGTCTGCCTGTGTTTGCCAGTGAAACAGTATTCATTCAGGTTAGGGACCCTCTTTTAATAAAAGGTCAGTGGATTAACAGGTCAGTGAGGCAGCCATTTTGGGGATTAATCCTCGGGTTAGCCTCAGTTACCTCTGAGACACTGAGGTTCAGAGGTGAGGGTTATGAACTATTGCAAGAGAAACAGAATGGCTGCACACATTTACTGACTAATGAACAGAAAAGATTTGGGATTCAGTCAAGTTTCTGCAGCAGGTTTCAAATTGGGATTTATGGAAAAAGAGAAAGGTCACGAGAAAATGTTGATTCATTTTAATTCATTATAATTGTATAGATTTAAAATAATCCTGTAAGAAAATGGATCATTTCTGAATCACTAAATCACCTACAACTAAAGGAATTAATCTTAGAGAAGAAACTTGAATTGTCTATTTAGCCAAAGCCTGGAGTGTCTTATTCCTCTGTGCCATAGAGCTCCATTGTTGTCCAAAAACTATTAAAAACACATCAATGAGCCCATGTCACATACACTGTCCTGCTTCCGTAAATACGTATTCATCCACAGCGGAAAATAGTTCCAAACATTTGCATGATTTACTTCCGGATGAGATACATTTGCTAAAAACTACAGCGCCCAGCTGTTTCACAAAATTACTTAATCTAGAAAAATACATTATAACCAAAGCCGTATTCTTTAATTTGTTTTTTTTTGGGGTTATTGACAATGTAAAAAAAATACATTTGAGAAACCCTGCCAGTGTTTGGTAGTGATTTTGATGAAACAGTATTTTGCAAGAAAATATAAATTGTATTTTCAGTAGTAATGTGTTATTTTCTGCTTAGAAAAGCCTTCATTTACATTCAACTGTGCATATAAAGCTGTAATGGCGACTGTATGTGATATGATAACAGCATAGCTAATAATGGCCCCTCATCTGCAGCAACTCCAACAGGTGTGTGTGTGACCTGATCCTAAGAAGTGTCTCTCTCAGTCCCACCCTCACACACACACACACTCACACACACACTCACTCACACGCACACACACACACACACACACACACACACACACACACACACACACACACACACACTCACGACACACTCACTCACACGCACACACACACACACACACACACACACGCCCCAGGACGGCTGACGCAAATGTTACTCCTCAATTATTCAGCTGCTTTAAATGGCAATCTGCACGAAGACAGCGCTGTAGCAGGAAAGAGCAGAGCTACTAGAATACCACACTGTATATATCACATAGAAATACATGCATAAACTGTATTTTGCCATTTTTATAATGTCTTTCACCATGGGGATCAAACAATCAAAGCTCAGCCATAAACAACATGCAGCAGCACATATTTAGACAGTGACAATAACACTGATGTGCTGTGTCATTAAATTGTCACTTTGAGATTTACGGAAGCATACTGAACAAATTTAGGAAGACACCGGCATCAGCAGATATCCTGTGCGATCATAGTCGTCGCCGGGCGCCTCCACACTCACATGTTACTGATTCAGAAAGCAATAGGAGAGCGTTTCATATTCCTACCGTATGCATTCTTTTGTTCAAACCACATGTTTATTTAGGATGATAAACAATCAAACCCGGCGACGCTGAGGCATTAAAAGATGAATAGTGATGAGGTCAGGGTAAATATTAGTCATGTGCTGATAGCAGGGATGATAAGTGGTGAGAATACAGACACACACACTTTCACTCTGCGCTCTGTAGCTGGGATCACTTCATGGCTCCGCTGCAGGCCAGTACCACTTGGAAACTGTGGCGACAGTGTCAGCAGTGTTTTTGGAACGCTGAAATATTGAGTTTTGAGCAGTAAGAGGTTGGCTTCTGAACGTGCTTCATCAATGTTTTCATTCCCAGATTTTTCATCAGTTCAGTGCATTTTAAATGTGTGTTGCTCTGATGAGATTGTGCTTGATTCTGAGGGGGAAAACATCAATAAATGCTGTTGACTTCATTAAAATCTCAGAAATTGCATCTGTGATCATCTTCCAGTGACAATGTCACTTCATAGAATAATCCCACTATGATTTGCTGTTTTTGCCAAAAACCTGTAATTATTTGCTCACCTTGGTATTAAAAAGACTGAGAACCATTGCCATAAAGAATTTGTATCAGTCTGTAAATAAAGATCTAATTTTCAAAAGGTTTATAAATGGTAATAAAGAAATGCCTTTATGAATAGTTAGATTATGTATTTTTGCTTTATGGATTGGTAATAAGCCATAAATAAGAACAAGCCAAAGTGACTTTAAACAACCCTGCAACCCAAACGCAGTTCTTGCAAATAATTTCTTACTGATTTATGAAAAGAAAGGCTATAGTAGCATTAAAGCATTAAAGAGTACGACGAATATTTTTGATTTTGTCAGCAGGTTCCACGAAAGACTGTCTGTCTATCCGTAACTATCTGTCTCTCAATGCTTTCTGACTTCCCTACAATGTCTGTGGTTCCTATTGAAGATGTAAATCATTTAAAAAAAGGGTAATGTTCATTGTGAGTCATTTTCATAAATTAAAAAAAAACCAGTTTATTAATTTCCTAACAAACCTGGGCACTGTAGTTTCAGGCAAACTGTAGTTCATAGTGCATTTTGTGTGGTCTACTTTCAGCTTTGGATTAATACACGTGTAGAATGTGCATGAGGGGTTGTTTTCAAAATCAACAGGAGTTCAACATGTCACCCAGTGCTACAGTGTGGCTCACTGATATGCTTTTAATAGTTTTGGGGCAACAACAGAGCTCAATGGCAGAGAGGAAAAATCTTTATCAGGCAATTACTTGTTGGTATATCAATTCAGTGTTGCTTTTGGTATTTCTATTGGATTTGTTCACAATAAGAAAAATCTAGAATAGCACCAGACTCATCATTTACTAAATGATTTAATAAAACATGAAACATAAAGTATGCTTTAAAATTTTAGCAAAGGATCCACTGACTGTGTGTAGTGCAGCAGTGAAACCGTACATGATGAGAGGATTTTAAAAAGTGAAGATCCAGGTCAGCTGTGCTAAAGGTGAAAGGTTGCAGTCAGGGTGGGTGCAGCAGCACCTGGGTAACTGGCCTACCATCCCTGTCTTTGTATACAGCGGTGATGGGATAATCCTGCCACTTCTACACGATAAAGATGGCTGTATCCTCTGGCCCTTATCACACACACACACATACATGCAGGGACATCTAAGGCCCAGTCTGTGTGTTTGAGGTACCAATCTCATAGGAGCAGCTGTAGCCTACAGCCTATATGGAGATGGAGGGGACCCTGTCACCCTGACCTCGTCACCCCGCACACACTGCACAGTTCTCGCAGAACAAGAGCCAAAGGCTGGGGGAGGGATGCAGTTCACTGGAGCTACTTCAAATAGCTCACTATAGAGACTTAGGGAGCATTATCTGATCTAGGTGTCTGCACACAGAGATGGTGAAACAGCTCTGTCCACCGCTGAGTAGGAGGAAAGAATGAAATAGATGGTCGCTGATGGCGGCTCATTTAACGTGTACAATGCAAGGAAGCCTCTGCTACATGCTTTCTTTTAACTGTGCCATATGGAGCCTTTTTAAATATCAATCTAAATTAAATCAATACCAAATTATGCTATCAATATATAAGATGAAATATATTCTGACATTTTAAAAAGAAATTAAAGAAATAAGAGCATGATTTATACGATTGCCATAATCTGTCTCTCAGCGTCCGTTTGGTTAATGTTTGTGTTTGTCAAAATAAAGACCACATTTCCCATAAACCCTCTAAACGACTGTAGAGCTGAAGATGTATCAACTTGTGCCACCTCCTCCCCTGTAGCGTTTGTTTTCTCATCAGCTTAACTAAAGAGAAGAAACACTTTGCAAGTGTTTTTTTCAGTTCGCTTTTTCACTTCTAACACTCTATCATCTGATGCTGAGAGAAACTGAAAACTTTAATGCCATTTGCACATAAAACACAGCACCATCTTCCTAGTAATGTTTGTGTAAATTTTTTTTTCTTTTGAAGACTCTGACAAATTGACACATTTTAATATTTCATGTAGAGCCTACTAGTCTTCTCAGTAATTTATTTTTTATAGTTACCGTATATTGCTGATCTCTGTCTCAAAATAACACTATAATGAATTATTGCTCAACACTACATGTAGCAGCTGCAAGTAACCCTGAAGAGTGATTTCTGTTTCTCAAAATGAAGACCACATATCCCATATATCCTCTTTATTTAACTGTAATACAGAGGATGGCTTTTCACTCCTTACACTATTGGCATTTCACAGTTTCTACCAGAGAAACAGAGAAGAGAAAAAGAGCAACAACATCTTCCCAATTTGTGGTAAT
The DNA here is from genome assembly GCA_036023855.1 of Gadopsis marmoratus. NCBI lineage: Eukaryota > Metazoa > Chordata > Actinopteri > Centrarchiformes > Percichthyidae > Gadopsis > Gadopsis marmoratus. The sequence continues at coordinate 10,262 of JAVQJF010046029.1, forward strand.
GTTCGTAAAATAGCATTATTCCCTATAGTTTTTCAGATTTGGCCACAAACGACACAATGTAAGATGTCATATGAAGGCTACAACTCTTCTCAGTGATGCTCTGTTAGTTTTTTTATTATCTTATTGTTATTATCATCATGATGTTAAACACTGTAATAAATTGTTGATGCAATACTACCAGTACAAGCTGTAGGTAATCCCGCTTGTGCTGGTATGCTATGTTATGTATGTATTTTGAAAAAGACCACATTTCACCACATTTATCAGTATAATGTTATACCCATAAAAAAGACATTAAATTAAATCCACCATTGTTGCATATGAGTGTATTCATTCAGTACCCAATGACACAACTAAAAGTTACTCCAGCACCCCAGTGATCAGTTCAGATTTCAGTTGGTTGTTTGTGTATCCTGTTGCGGTGATGTGGTGGCGAGATGTTAGCAGCAGGTGCTGGGTAGAGCTGAGCAGAGCTCCAGCTAGTGTGTATCACAGCAGAGCAGTGACTGTTGATTATAAGGCTCTGCAGTAGGGATGCTCATTAATCACCTCGCTACTGATAATCTCATTTAGTGCCGCCAAATTACCTCAGGCTATTGCATGTGTGTGTGTGTGTGTGTGTGCAAACCTTCACCCCTAGTTATGGCCCATTACTCGCAGTCAGCCTCCTATGCCTGTCTTTCTCTTACCCTCATTCTCACTATCAGCACATCCACGTGCAACGATGTGGCCTACGCACACACACACACACACACTCTATAATTACAAACATAAACAGCAGTGGAAATCAGTCCTTAGGTGACACTTAGATGTTGTCAGGTGTTGGTATGTGCTGCCACCTACCTGTCAGAGTGAAAAGTGACTGAATACAGAGGTCATACAGCCTGCAATGCTGCAATGCTTAAGTTAGTCTAAATATGGCTGTGGTGGAAGAAGTATTTTGATCTTCCAATGTAAAAAAAAACCTACAGTCTACAAATACTGTGTTTGAACTATTGTCAGTGAGTAGAAAGTACTAAAAGCAAATGTATGCATGGTGCAGAATTGCCCATGTACATTATACTATTGAATTATTATTATTGATGAATGAACATGATAGCAGCATTTTTGATGTTGTAGCAGATCAAGGAGGAGCTCATTTTGACTACTTTACATACTGTTGATAATGCATCATATTTTACAACTCAGTGACATGCGTTGTCAAGTAAAGTCTTAATCTGCAAAGTAACTAGTGGCTATACCAGTCGGATAACTGTAGTGGCATAAAGAGTATTATATTTCCCACTGACAAGTAGCATATACAGTAGCATAGAATGGTAATACTCAAGTAAAGACTGTACCTAAAAATTGTACTTATGTACAGTACGTCATCACTGAAATGTCTCATCTGTCTAAGATCCTTGAGAAAGCAGTTGCCAATGAGTTGTGTGACTTCCTACATAACAATAAGTTGTTTGAGGGTTTTCAGTCAGGATTTAGAGTGTATCATAGCACAGAGACAGCACTGGTGAAAGTTACATGACCTTCTAATTGCATAAGACAAAGGTCTTGTCTCTGTACTTGTCTTGTTAGTTCTTAGTGCTGCATTTGATACAATTGACCATCACATTCTATTACAGAGACTGGAACATTTAATTGGCATTAAAGCCACCGCACTAAGCTGGTTTAAGTCCTATTTATAAGATTGCTATCAGGTTGTATGTTAATGATGAATCGTCCATGCACGCCAAACTTAGTTACAGAGTTCCACAAGGTTCTGTGCTTGGACTAATTCGATTCACTTTATATATGCTTCCTCTAGGCAATATTATTAGGAGGCACGCTATAGATTTTCATTGTTATGCAGATGACACCCAGTTATATTTATCAATCAAGCCTGATGAAATCAATCGATAAGTTAAACTTCAAGCATGTCTCAAAGACATAAAAAAATTGATTTTCTAATGTCTCAGACAAAACTGAAGTTATTGTACTTGGCCCTGAAAACCTCCAAAACACATTATCTATAGATATAGCTTCTCTAGATGGCACTGCCCTGGCCTCCAGCACCACCATAAGGATTATTGGAGTTATCTTTGATCAGGATATGTATAAAACAAGCTTCAAGGACTGTCTTTTTTCACATACCATTGCATTTCACCACCATTGCAATAATCAGGCACATCCTGTCTCAAAAAGATGCAGAAAAACTAGTCCATGCCCTTGTTACCTCTGCAACTCCCTATTATCAGGCTGCTCCAATAAGTCCCATAAGACTCTCCAGCTGATCTAAAATGTTGTGGCACGTTTACTAACAAGAACCAGGAAAATAGATCATATTTCTCCAATATTAGCTTCTCTACACTGGCTACCTGTAAAATCCAGAATTTAAAATCCTTCTCCTCACCTACAAAGCCCTTGATGGTCAGGCACCATCATATCTTAAAGAGCTCATAGTACCCTATTACACCACTTGAGCACTGTGATCCCAGAATGCAGGGCTCCTTGTGGTTCCAAGAGCCTCTAGAAGTAGAATGGGAGCCAGAGCCTTCAGCTATCAAGCTCCTCTCCTGTGGAACCAACTCCCAGTCTGTGTATGAGAGGCAGACACCCTCCTCACATTTAAGAGTAGGCTTAAGACTTTCCTCTTTGATAAAGTTTATAGCAGGGCTGACTCAGGTGAGCTCTGAGACACTCCTTAGTTATGCTGCTGTAGGCCTAGACTGCTGGGAGACTTCCCATGATGCACTGAGCTCTTCTCTCATCCTCTCCCTCTCCATCTGTACACACTCTTATTCCATTATTGCCTATTACTAACTCAACTGCTTCCCTTTCTCTCCCCTCTCTCTCACCTTCTGCTGCTGTCTGCGAGTGTTTCTGCCTCCAGAGCTGTGGAGTCTGGATCTGTGCATGTTAACATTGGTACCATTGCTACTACTGTTGCTTTACATCTGTATGTGGAATAGTAGTGTGTTACTGTGTGTTCTCTTTCCTCCTGCTCTCACTCTCTCACTCTACCACCTCCCCCCCTTTTTTTTTCTCTCCCTCTCTCCCCCACTCTCTCAACCCAACCGGTGGAAGCAGATGGTCGCCCACCCAGAGCCTGGTTCTGCTTGAGGTTTCTTCCTGTTAAAAGGGAGTTTTCTTTGCCACTATCGCATAGTGCTTGCTCATGGTGGGAATTGTCAGGTAGACTCTGTACATAGAGTTGGTCTAGACCTGTTCTATGTGAACAAGTGCTATGAGTTAACTTTGTTATGATATGGCGTTATATAAATAAAACTGAATTGAAAATGTGGTTTGCAGGAAATTCAATGACAGTGCATGGAAATATCAGTCATGATATCATGCATAATTTCCTTTAACTTACAATTTGGCAACTCTTGTTTCTTTTTTTTCTCTCATTTATTTTAAGGATAGATGACTGTATTTAATCTACACAGATTTTGTAGTTCTTCTATTTTTCCTTTTTTTTTATCTTTTAGTATGTGCAAATGTATATAAAATGTCCTGGATCATAGTAGTATGTCAATTCCCCAAAGAATCTCAAATCTCACCTTCAATATCATTCGCATTCGGTGTCATCCAGGCCTGCTGAATATCATTACTGACTTCAAAGCAGGAGACAGAGGAGGACTCTAATCAGAAAGTTCCAGCAATAGTGAGTCTCTGTAACCCCAGGGGTAGTCTAGTGAAGCTGATTCCAGCCAGATGAGTATGGAGATGAAGTCCCGGACATGTGGGAAGACTTGTGAAAAGTGGAGGATGAAGGTGCATTAGAGCTGATATAGCAATGATAAAACACTGGTGGTGTTTGTGTTGTGTTTCATCGGTTGTACTTGCATGGACAGGAATTGTTGTATAGAGACATCCAGTTCGCAAGGCAGAACATATAGATGCAATGAATCACATATATAAATTGAGAAAAATATTAAGAAAACAAGAATAAAACTGGATTCAACACAAAACCATCTCCTCTACAGTATGTGCAAGCCGCTAAGTGTGACCACCAGGGGGCAATCATGTTACACCCTGTAGGATTCATAACACCATTTGCAAGGCCAGAGAAGGACTGGGAGAATAATTTTTTCAGGAGGAATTCAATAGATGGCAAAATGATTAGACTTCTTAATTAAGGGCATTCATGCCTGGCCCGCAAACCAAGTGTGTAGGTGGCTTGAGAGTGGAAACACATCCATCATGTGTGTTCTCACCAGTGCTGTACGTCTCAGCTGAAGAGCAGCTTTCAAAAAAACACACTCTAATAAGGATGTTTGACTCTTCTTTTAGTTGCGGGGGATGGTTGATTGAAGGCCAGCAGCATTTTGGGAGCTCTACATTGGCTACAGAGGGGAAGGACATTGGAGGGGTTACAGAATTATGGGAAAGTGGGAATAAAAATACATGAAAGATAGAGGGAAAGAGAAAGAGCAAGAAAGGCCGAGTCAGAGTGATAGGGTGACAAGTTGTCCTTGCATGGTGAACCGTGTCTACAGCGCGTCCCTCCCCCTGGCAACTCAAACACAGACCTGATAAAAATGCAAGAGGGCATTGCCGTCCCTCCCCTATCTCAGCTCATCATAAAACACCACGTCCCTCCTCCGCCTTCTTATCTATTTTTAAGCTTTACTCTCTGAACACGGACTTGCCCTCCTTCCTCCATCATCAGCTAGATACCCCATCCTCACAACACTCACTTTCTCAGAGACTGAGAACGAGGCAGTTCTTCTCTTCCATGTCACGTTTCCTCTCACCCCCCTCTTGAGGAAATGTGACCCCGGGGGCTTCATGAATGATCTAATTTCAACACCATGTACAGTGAGGAACAGAAGCAGCTTTGAAAGCGACTACCTCACTGCGTGTGCACATACAGCTGTGTGTGCATGTCTGCATAATGGACAAATTAGCCTATTTTGTTCTAATAATAACACACCGAAATGATTTTCCACACTTATCTGATTGATTACCATGCCCACATTGCCCTGGCATCCACACAACGTCCGTCGGCTGGCTGAAAATCACATGACATGATTATGCTTTACTTGTTAACCTTTATTTGACCAGAAACCACGTAGCCCTACAAATACAAAAAGGATATGCAAAAATCTGTCTCAATGAAGATGAGCTTGAATAAACTTTTATCCTGAAAGTGTTTCTAGATTAACAACTGCTTCATTCAAAATATTTAACAAAGACTCACACAGAGCAGAAATCGGCTGCTGCAGTGCTCACGCTGGGTCGAGACTTTCATGCATGTTGCACTTTTCACCACACCCCAATCAGTGATGTCACAGCGGGGGCTTTCCATCAGCTGTCAAATCAAAACACCTGCTGTGACATCACTGATTGGGGCGAGGCCAGAAGCACAGCATGCTCTACATTTTCAATCCATAGAAAGTACAGCAGCAGTTTAATACTCTTGTGTTTAAGTGTTGATTTACTTTTTAAAGCTGCACTAATCAATATTTTTATATGTTTTTACAGTACACCTATAATATTGTATTTATGTGGAAGGTGTTGCTCATAGTGACAAACCCATCGAGAATTATCACGTGACTGCAGTTCCCCTCAGCTCTACGGAGCATTTTAGCTTCTTTGAGCTTGTTGTTTTGGTTTTGCTTCGCTGCTCTTATCAACCTTTTCAGCAGCAGGCAGCTGTTTTCAGCAAAACCACTCTGAAAAACCCATTGTACACTACCTGCCCAGCACCACATGGCAGACAACATGATAATTAACTTTATTTATATAGCATCTTTCATACAAGGGGTGTAACTCAAAGTGCTTTACAAGAGAGAAGAAAGAAAGAAAGGAGAGAAAGAAGAAAAATAAATTAATAAATAAAAAACATATAATAAAACAGAGCAAAAACTGTGCAATAAAACCAAGCAAACAGACAAAGAGGAGAAGCAACAAATAGCAAAAGCATGTATGCCATGGACAGTTAAGTATTTGAAAGATAGCATTAAAACAAAGAAGGCATATGACCAATTAAATGTCAATGGGTGTGTGGGTGTGTGTATGCATATATGTGTGCACATACACGTGTATATATACCTGTCTGTGTATATATCTCAGTCACTGTAAATACATATGCATATCTTTTTTAGATTTTTAATATATTTTATATTATGTGGAGCCTATGCAAATTTCGTTCTGTATACACTTGTGTATATTTGAATGACAATAATAAAGTCAAAGACAAAGTCAATACAATATGTCAAACATATTAACAGATAAAACTGGACAGGGGAAGGGTGACAATTAGTTAAAAGCAATGCTGAATAAATAAGTTTTCAATTGTTGTTTAAAAACAAAGTGGATCTAACAAGCTAACAGCCAAGATATATTTCTCACCGAGCTAAAAGAAAATTAAATATTGTACATTTGTCTGGTCACCACAAACCTGCAATTTTGCTCCATGGTCTGCTGGATGCGTTAATAGGCATTGCTTGCTAACATGTTAGCCATATAAACTTTGTATGAGTCCCCAAGTGACTTCTTTTTGATGAATTTTGAACAGCATTTTTTTACTTTATTCAACAGTGTAAGCCAATGCAGCATCTATTTGTGAAGATAAGCCAGATTTATTTGATTTGATCAATTCATCAGACCATCAGGATGGTAGGCATGCAACAGCAGGGAGCATGGACAAGGTGGGAGGGAGTGGTGGATAGGAAGATGTCCTGGGCTTAGGACATCTTCCTATCCACCTTTAATAAATAAATATATATTACATTAATAAACAGGCAGAACCCCAGTGGATCAAGTTCATAGTCCAAGCTGTGTACAATGTCTTACGTAGCCCATCTAGTCTCCACATCTGGTGCAAGATTGACTTTCCAACCTTTCCTCTATTCCCCAGAAGATTTTCACTGGAGCACATCCTAAGCTGCTGCCCAACAGACCTGGGAGAGGGCCGCTACCGCTAACCAGGTGCTGGAGGCGGTCGTGGAGGCCATCTCCAAAGCCATGGCCAACAACAAGCATGTCCGTGGCCAGAGGAATATGGCGTTTGTCAGGGCTGGAGAGCAGTTGAAGCTGAAGCCCAGATCAGAAGAATGGCCTGCTTACATCGGCAGCGGACTGGGAGGTGCGAGTTGACTTGGGGAGGCAGCTCAAGTTCCCGGACCACATCATAACAACTTCACTGAGGCCAGACTTGGTGCTAACATCACTATCTTCAAAGCAGGTGCTCCTTATAGAGTTGATAGTGCCATGGGATGACAGCATCGAAGAGGCAAATGAGGAGCTGGTGGATCAGTGCCGGAGAAGAGGCAGGAAGGCTCGCTGTGAGCCCATTGAAGTGGGGTGTAGAGGCTTTGCATGCTGTGCACTATGCAAGGTCTACACTCTACATATCATCACTGGGGCTTCAAAGAGGAAAGCCATCAGGGCTGCTATGAAGGCTGCAGAGAGGGCCTCTAGATGGCTTTGGATCAGGAGGAGTGAACCGAGGGTCAATGCTGCTGAGACACAAGTCAGGGTCTGGGTCGCCTGAGTGAGGGTGTGTGATGTTGAAAGACCCAAAATACCCAATGACCTCAGGAAACATCACTGATTATATGCCCCAAGTGCATCCTAGGATGTATCTTAAAACCGGTGGGCGAGAGTACACTGGATTGGGTGCACACCTAATGAGATACTGAGACCCTGGTTCATCCAGCGGCTTTACCACCTAGCTAGTGGCTATGTGACTCTTATGCCCTTGTGCTCACCAGGAATAAATTACCCAATGTACTGTGGTCCACAGAGAGCAGAGTAACATTTATTATGTAGTCGCCGCAGGGTAAGTCATCAAGGTTGGCGGACCAAGGCTCAGACGGGTAGCAAGAACTGTAGAAGAAGAGTTTTACATGCAGTGTACAGCGGAGGAAGCGTTCACCCTTTTTCACCCTGCGTTCAGGCCTCCCCTCTCTCCTCCCATTTCTGTTCCATCCCCTCTCTTCAAGTCTTGTGTTTATCTTTACTTCTTCACCAATCCCTTTCATCTCATCTTCCTGGCTGCCGTCACTGCCACTGCTCCGTCCCCCGCCTGCTCCCCTTTTACTCCTTCCCCTCCTTCCCCTCCCACCCCTACTCTCCTCGTTTGGTTTCTCTTCCCAGACAGACCAGAGACAGAGAGAGAGATCCCCCAGACACATTAGATCAATGGTGATGATAGGAGTCTCCGAGAGCCAGGAAAGGAAATTACACGGCTGTGCTCACCGCCAGCAGATTTCTTATTTCCAAAAGCCTCTCATTGCAGCCTACCATCTAGATTTCTAGAGCTCTGATAAGTTCCACTGATAAGTTCCACCGACTTAAAGGGAGAACCTGGTTGGCGACGTGATGGTGTCTTTCTCTCTCATTCTCTCCTCTGCTTTGTGTGAGCAATATCCACTTAATAAAGCCTTTACTGCTGTCCTCAGCTGACTATTATGAATCATGAATATAAGTCGTTGTTCTGTAACGCACCCATGATAATGTTCAGAATGAATGGTACTGTCCCCACCATGCCCTTATGTTGTGTGAGCTCTGGACAGGATGTGTGTGTATATGTTGGGGAGTGGTGTGAGGGGGGGGGGGCGGGTAGGCATTCGAGTGCTGGATGAGTGACAGAAGAGAGCATCTGTCATAGTAACACACTAAAAGACATCTCGTGCATTATTCACTAAACGGTGACACAATACAGGCAGGAGGCGTGTGCATACATACTTGTGTGTGTGTGTGTGTGTGCTCACCAGCTCACGTTTGTGTTTTTCATGTTAAGCGTGTTAAGTGAAATGTGAGCTAAAAACCAATGAACGAGGTGACATAACTGACATGAAAACAAAAGAAGCACTCAAGATAAGAGTGCTACCAAGAAAATTATTTTCTTGATAAAAGCAGATAAAACTTAATTTGCATCTACTTTGTGTATGTATTATATAGAACCTGAGAAAGTTTTTATATTAAACCTGTAATGTGTACTCCTGCAATGGAACATTAATAAAATGCACTGTGCACAAATGTCTGTTTTTCTTCTTTTCCCGAGAGACAGGCATGTCGTCCTTTCCTCGGCATTCCTCAGACATCGTGCGGGGGGGTCGTGGTGACATTGTCACGCTGACCCTTGACCCCATCATGTCACTGAACACATTTCCCCTTCTTCAGTCTAGCAGAGCTATTGGCTCCATCCCCCACTTCCCTTCTGTCTTCTGTCAACCAGTTACTGCCTCTGTCCCACGTTCTGGCTGTCCAATTAAACCTTCTCATCTGTTTAATTGAATTTCAATTCAGTTCAACTTCTTAAATTAAAGTTGGCTGTACATGGAACAATTTTAGTTGTCCATCAATTCAGTGCTTCCTGTAGGTTGGAAAATAATTTCTAAGTTATCTGCAGCTGCTGACGCTATACACGTACTATTGATTTCCATTGATTGAAATGAGAGGTGGAAAGGAGTTCACAGCTGTCAACTTAAAGATGCCAATCACTTAATTCACCTTGAGCTCTGTCTTCTCTTTGAAATACTGTAGTTTGGATTGTGGATAACTTTGATTTGATGTTTTTAATGCTAGATCTTTTATAACTTATATTATATACTTATACTTTCAACATCTGTATAGAAGGAGTTACCTATAAACAGATTACATTGTAAAAATCCATATAAAAATCCAGATAAATCTATAAATCTGTGGCTTACCATGGAGACACCACCAGTTTGGTTGATGGAATTAAAATTAGATTCATCAGCTTCAATATAATTCCAAGATACGGATTATTAACTGATTATCTTTCATTGGGTTAGCAGGTTCGTGGGGTGCCTCCCATGTGTTTAAAATAATTGTGTTTTCTGGGGGGATTTGCCACTAGTAATCAAATGATCTGTTACTATTGGGTTTCAAAATCAATTCTTGCCAGTCCATTACACCATGTAAGATGTGACTGGCAGGAAGAGGAAGCCTGTATCTGCCTGGGATGAGTAAAAACATAACATGAATTTCAATGAAGAAAAAAAAAATTCTTCCATATTCTCTGATGTCATCTGGTGCGAGCTAAGCCTGTGTCATTCAGTGGGGGACTAAGCTGTTAATTGAATTTGATGGCACATCTGCTGCCTTATGATATGACATTCGTGCCCTCATACTCTATCTGTGGTCCGCCTCATTTGGCCCCCTCTCTATTCTCTCTATGTATCTATCACTGTGTCAAGACGTGGAAATATTTTGAATCATGGATTACAGAGCAGACAATCAGACACCCCAGTTTGACCCAGGCATGAACTGTGGGTCATTTACAGCTGGTTATAGAATGGATGTAATGTGAAACACCCCTGGCACTCTTGGCAGACAGTGACAGTGAACAGATGCTTGCATTTTCAAATTTGCAAAGACATGGGTTGTGACCGAAGTCATCCACTCATTCACATTTCACTATATAGCAGAAACGGTAGAGGACAACGTAATGTGTCAGATGACAAAATCAAAAGACAATCTGGGACTTAATCAGGTAATTTCATTCATCTGGCCATCAAAATGTAGCGTCTGCTTTAATGGTACAATTTGGTAAATGACTGTCAATTGTAACCTATACTACAGTAAGTGTAGACTGCATTGTGAGATAGTTAGAGTACAATATACAGGGTATAATAATACTCACATTATTTTAGACGTTTAGAGAACACTACAACATGGTAAACACAGCGGCCTATGGTGTTGGACACAACCATACTTAAATGTGTGTTTTGGCGTTTAGGTAATGTAGCTTGTTAGCTAACCGTATCTGGTCAGTTGGGGCGGCTGTGGCTGAGGGGGTAGTGCGGTCGTCCATTAACCCCAGGGTTGGTGGTTCGATCCCAGCTCCCGCTGTCCGCATGTCGAAGTGTCCTGGGCCTGGGCAAGACACTGAACCCCGAGTTGCCCCTGGTGGAGGCCAGCATGGCAACTGTGTCCCCATCGGTGTATGGATGTGGTGTGAGTGTCCCCTAAATGTCTGCGATTGACTGGCGAAATGTTAGCTGGGATAGGCTCCAGCCCCCCCCTGCGACCCTTCGGGATAAGCAGTATGGATAATGAATGAATGAATGAATGAATGAATCTGGTCAGTTACCGTCACTGTCCTGTTGGCACATCTTAAATCATGCTTGCTAGTAATCCAGGGTGCTGAGGTGTTGTGTGTAACCTTCAAGAGATCTGCAAATTCAGAAAAAGAAAGAAAGAAGTAGAGGGAGGGTGGTGCAGAGACGAGGCAAAGAACACACGCATATATACATATATATGCACCCAGGTACATCAGGTAATCAGCAAAGTCAAAGCACAGGCCCCAGGCAATTGTTTCTTGCAGTGGGCTGAGAGGACCGAGGAGGCCCGTCTCAGCTCCAGACATGGGGAGATTGATGTAGAGACCTAAAAAAGGAAACAGAAGATGTGAGTCTCTGCAGTTCAGTTCTGCCTACACAACAGACTGCTCTGCATGTATAACAGGAGGAAAGAGAGAGCCAGAGAAAGGGCGAAGAGGAAGAGGTGTAGTGCTCTGCCTGGTAATGTTTTTACAGCCCCTGTGTCCTCTGGATGTTAAGACATAAAGGCAGCATCTATATGTGTGTATGTGTGTGTATTCCTGTCACTATAAGTGTTTGGTCGACATGCAAGCAGTATTTCATCAATTTGCGTGTTTTTTCCTGTCCAAAGTGTCATAATAAAATATGCAGGCTCACAGCGGCGGCAGGAAAAAAATAAACTAAGCATTCTCAGCACTCATTCTTTAACTTGTTCAGTGTGTGTAGTTTCCCTAGCTAGCTTAGTTTAGCTTTCCTTAGCTGGTGCTGAGTCTTGGCCTTCTAGGGAGGCTTGTCCTCACTGAATGCTGAGAGACACCATACCAGTGCACCCATTTGGCAACCAGTGGACACACAATATGCCACACTCATGTCATATTGAAGTTGCTATTCTGCAACTGACTTGGTGCTCCATGATACATAAATGCTTGTGAACACTATGCCTCATATGAGCTAAGGTGTGTCAAAGCATCTACAACCTATTGAATGCTAATTTGGTAAATCCATACTATTTGGAGCTCCACGTGGACTGCTCTTCCAATCATACAACTATAGCTCAAATCAATTAATTCAATGTGTAAATACAGACATTAGTATCACTGACAATTACCTCACCTTGGAAACTGAATCCTAACAAGAAGATGCTTCTCATCGCTTTACATTGCTACCTTCTATGAGCTTCGCATTAGCTTCATTTGACTCTTCATATTCAAGAGTAAAACATTTTAAAACTGTACTTTTTATATTAACAATGAATCAAATAACTGCTTGTAATGTGAAAGGGGTTCACTTGTAATGATGAACCTCTACGGATAATTTTAACATCTTTCAGCTTATTGTTTTGATTATATGGAACCCTTTAATGTTTGTTTCATTCTCACCACTCTCATCCACCTTGTTTTCCGAAGCAGCAGGCAGCTGTTTTCAGCAAGAAAGCTCTGACAAACCTATTGTACATTACCTGCCCAGCATCAAACCAGAGACAGACAAGGTTAGCAACTAGATAATGAACATAGTGGAGTATTTAGCAGCTAAAGAGCCAGATATTCTTCTCAGTAGTTGGTGGGCCAAGACAGAGCTAAAAGAAGAGATAATATTGGACAGTGGCCACAAACACAACTCGAAATGAATGCTAATATCGCTCTGCTTACAATTTTATAGGGTGGTAATATGTCAGTGTTGTGTTTTCAGCTTGTACAAACATTTGTTTTCATTTTGCCTGTCTGTGTGAAGTGAGAAACCTAAATCAGAATGAATGATGAGCAAGTCATTCTGTATCCAAATAATGCACAGAAGACTAGTAGCTAATACTTCATTTCAGATTATTTTAGAACGTCAAGTCAGTGAAAGCACACAAAGCATCAAAAATCATTGCTTTCACTCGATAAAATGAGTGATAATGTGTTGCTGTTGCATGTGCTGTTCAAACTTTGGTGTTTGTATGTATTGTGGATGTGTGTTAGTCCATGCATGTTTGTGCTGTGCTGTGTCACTGAGCTTTGCAGCCATGCATATGCACACAGAGGTGTTTGTGTCTGTGCCTAGGGTGCTACAGCATTCAGGCAGAAAAGCTAAATTGTGCTTAAGCTTTCTGGGTTTAACGTGATGAGAGTCTACAAGTTTAAATAACACAAAGCATTCAGTGTACGCATGTGGAGAAATGCAGTTTTAGGCAAAATTATGCACACTGGCAGAGCACATAGTGTAACATACTGTATGTGTCACATGTTACACAATAGCTCTGTTCAAATGACGATCACAGCATCCCACATATAAATTTTAACATTTAACATTTGCACGATTTCACAACACACACTTGTTTTACTTGCAGTCTTTCCTACTTATTGATGCGTTTCATAAAGAAAATGGCTTTTTTATCAGTTGAAAAAGTATAAAGCCCCCACAGTGAACAATTTACTGAAGGATATTTTGTGAAAAAAAGTCCCATCCTCTGCTATCTGCTTTGCTGCATTTTGTCTCTGTTACACCTAATCATCCTCATCCATCTTTTTGATGCTAAGACAGGAAATTAATTATGAGGCCAACTTCCTGTTTAATGAATCCACAGACGCACACGCACATGCAGTAGAACCGAGAAAGGGACAAAATCGTGACTGGCTTCCACGTGCTCGGCACATTAACACACTTACACTGCATACACGCTGCGTTGTGATGATGAAGGCTTTTATATGCAACAGGAAGGTACGGGGTGGAGGATGTGTTGGGCTCAAGGGCTGAAACATAGAGACATAAGACACGGCAAAAGCGAGACAGCAGACATATGCACACAAAAAGAGAGGAAGAGAAGGACAAATAGAGAGCCTTACGTAATGACACATCAAACTATGATTAATGTAATATCTGTGCTTTCTGTTTTCTATAAATAATGCACTGTGTGTGTGTGTTTCTCTAAGTTTGTGTGTGTTTTGTGAGTGGATATATGTACTTCTGAGTTCCCTTGAGTTGGTGTATATTTGGTGTGTGTGGGTATGTAACAGAGATCAAACAAGCCCAGACAGACACGGGTGAGGCAGGGTCCTTAGGATTCACTTTGAACTGGCAAAGAAAGGGAGAGCAAGGTAGAAAACTAGGAAGAGAGAGAAAGCGAGCGAGTGGTAAATCAAAGAGCCGGCCGTCACTTTCCGTGTTTCATTTTCTCAGCCTGTGATCTTTCTCTTAACTTGTTCAAACTCCTCCACATCATGGGTGATGAAGACTTCACCATTATGGGGTCAAACATCATACACCTCCAGGAATGATCAACTTATTGCTTTTTGTAATTGGAGCTCACCATGTGCACTGTGTTTCCATCAAACGTAGTCATTTTGAGACTGTGGCTTATCTGCATAAAGATAACAACACTGAAAGGAACAGCCTCCAGGAACATAAGCCTATAAACACAAGCCAAATATCGCATAATTAGAGCTCTACTGAACTGAGGCTGACTTTGTTTCTTAGTTTGCTTTGCTGTTCCAAATAACATTAGCATTAATAACATTATGTTCATTAAAATCTCTATTTCTGTCTTGGCTCATTCAACTGTAAAACTGGAACTGGGTCAAACATTCACAGACTGACACAGAAAATTGGTCATGAATAAAAATCAGTCATCCAATGGACATCAGAGTCACTCATAATTGTAGTCTTTCACTGTGTGAAGCCTATGCCTGCATAACTAAATGACTTGTTAAGCGTGAACCAAATGTTTGGATTCTGCGACTAAGCAACACTGTAATGACAGCTGAACTGCTCAAAAGTCAGGCAAACATGCACCATAATATTTTGTTTGCGAGTCAATTCAAAACAAAAAAGAAAATTGGCGAGCCAGAAGATTCTACAATTTGGAGAGAGGCCAATCAGTGGTCCATTTTCATGTTTCTATGTATCAGCAGACCTATGGTCATACAATGTTGCGGCAAAAAAACCAACCAGAACAAAATGTCTTCTTCTCACATCTAGTTTAATAAGAACTTCTACAGTGTGTTCCCTGATGTTGACTCACAGTGTGCTCCTTCACTGTAAATATTACCATGTGGAAGAGTAATGATGTTTGATGTTATTTCACGTTTTTGGTCAGGATTATAGCAAAGCAAACTGTCACAACCCTGTCCGTGTGCCTGTGTTTATTATTTGTTCGGAGTCTTGTGTGTTCTGTTTTGGTTCTCTTTTGTCATTGTTGTTTCCTCAGTGTGTTCAGTGTTTCCCTCCCTGG
>JAVQJF010046030.1:0-29167 GCA_036023855.1 Gadopsis marmoratus
CCCCCCCCCCCCCCCCCCCCCTGCAGCGTGTCACCCCCCCTGCAGCGTCACATGGCACCTGAAGGCATCATCAGACCGTCGCAGGGAGCACACATGTTCTGCTGCACAGCTGCTCAGCATGCAGCCCTGTTCTGGATCATAACGCAGAGGTTCCTCTCGTGTTTCAGCCCCACCAGCCCTGTAATTAACCCCCCCCCCCACTTAAATACAGACAAACACAAGCTTCTTGTCACAAATGAAACGTTGAATTATGAAGAAATAAAATGCAACATTGCTCAGCTAATGCACTCAGGAGTGGTGCTGCTGCAGCGTAGCTACCAAAACTCTGATGGTTACAGCTTCTCAAATGTGAGAATGTGCTGGCTTTCCTTCATCGTCTCACACGATGGAAAACTGAATAATACATTTGGGTTTTGGACTGCCGAAGAGTCACCTTGGGAGTCTGGGTAACTGGCACGCGCATTTTTCACCGTTTCCTGGCGTTTTATAGGCCCAGCGATTAATCAGTTAACTGAGGGAATAATCAGCAGATTAATTGAGAGCAAAAATAGTCGTTAGTTGCAGCAAACCTGGGGCGGCTTGCTGACTTTTCCCCACTTTAATTCTTACGGTCACGCTACATTTTATAACATTAGCTACCGTTAGCCACCAGACGCTACTGGCCACACAAAGACCGGGCAAGGCTGTAGCAGAGTGCATTAGCTGGGCAATATTGCGTTTTATTGCTTACAAAAATCAACATTTCTTTATTTGTGACAGGGAGACTTATCCCTTTAAAAAGGACCGAAACCCTTTAAAACACGACGCACACCTTCCTGACCAATGACGAAACATCTGCTGTTTAACTGCAAAATACATTCGGCCCAGAAGACAAATAATGAGCATGTAGCGATTCGTGTCCGTGCAACAGTGCCTTTTAGCTTTGGCGCCACCTGAAATACAAACGCATGTTTTAATCTCCCCAAATGATTATCCAGCGTGACCTTGTATGTTGCAGTTGGCCAGCATGTCCTGTCCAGATGCTACGTCAGCGCTGCGGTTGCTGACAGAGGCTCAGACCGCTGCTTTGATACTCTGCCATCTGACATGGCCGCCCCAATTAGCAAAAGTGCTTCCCACACAGTCTGTAATAACATGTGGTTGCAGATTTTCCAAGTCGTAATTGTGATGATTGTGTTTTAATCGCAATTAAGTCCACATGCACGGCTGGATGTGGACCTCTAATGGGGCCGCGTTATCGTCACATCTCAAAGCTGGGGCGCGGTGGGGAGTGTGGCGATGTGTGTTACACATGTGCGCGCGTTAGTCGCTTGTGCGCGCAGACCCTTTGGCGAATAAGTTACTAGCACGTTACACCGCGCTACTCGCTGTGGAGCGCAAGGAATTCCTTTGTTGAGACACATGTAAGTGGCTGCTTCCTGTGGGTTTCCTGTTGTTGCGAACGCGAGCAACTGTCTCACTGCATCAGGAAAAAGGAAACGCTTCAATTGTCCTAGAGCTGCGTGCCCCATGTGCACCTCGGGCATGAGTGGAACACCTACATGCCTGGGAAGTGTGTGCGCGGTGACCAGAGTCGGCCTTCTTAATCACGCCGTCTGCACACGTCTGAATGTCTGCTCACTGGTGTCAACAACAAAAAAAGGCAGATAGGTTTGTTTGGCTCCCACAGGGAAGATTTACCGCAGGTCTTAAGTGACTTGGGGATGCACTCAGTGATCTGTTTGGATCTTTGCTGGGGGGGGGTGAAACATCAATCCTCTGTCTTTAGCTCGTCCTGCAGTGGCCTTTTCTCACTAAAAGCAACGTTGCAATGTGAGCTGCGTATAGCTTGCACGGCCTCATCACACCAGCAGACTGTAACTCACAAACGCTCACATCTATTGGAAACAGACACTATTATGTTCTAGCCGCCTGTAAATCATCCGTGTGCCACGTTACAGTTTTCTGTTACCGTCTTCTACATGTAATTCGACAGTTTTTGGTGTTACTCAACGTGAGGAATTCGGCGCTATATTTAGTTTTTGGTTTCTCACATCAACATCGTGTATTCCCCCCCCTTGCAGCTAAATACAGGGAGGAATTCAAGCTCATTATCGACCGAATCGCTGTGGTGAAGTCAGAGAATGTAAGTAAACTATTCAAATATTTTGACCTTTTGTGGAAAAAGCTCTGCTCCCATGTATTCTGTATTCATTTTTCAGCGCTGAGGCACCAAACTGGTTGCCGTTCCAGTTAAACTGCCATGACTTAACAAGGAGATGTCCAGTCTGTTCAATTTGGGTTGGCACTGGTTTCCCCCGAAGGGACTGCAGCTGCAGTCTTCATTTTCCTTGAAACTATTTTTATGATTTATACTCACATAGTGACAAAATGTTACTGCAAGTTAATCAGCCCAGAGTTATTATGTGTAGACTCGATTCATTGTTTGAATTCATTCGTTTCAATCAAAGTTTTTTTTAGTTTTCTTTTTTTTTTTTTTTAAAGGAATAGTTTGACATTTTGGGACAAATGCTTAAATGGCTTAGTTAGGTGACAAGATGGATGCCACTCTTATATCTCAGTGAATACCTCTCGAGAAATTCTGCCAGCGGCTGGAAACGGCTGGACTGAAAGACTGCAGTGGCACTAATCATGGCAGCACAGGAACAGGCTCTGAGCACAAGATCAATACAGGCCGGGATCTACCACGCCAGGCAGGACCCCAGTGCAGACTGTGCAAAGATGCCCCTGAAACAATCCAGCACAGAACGGTGGGGTGTAAGATGCTAGCAGGCAGGACATACATGGAACGCCACAACCAAGTGGCTGGCATAGTATACAGGAACATCTGTGGAAGCTAAGCTAAGATCCTGTGGGACTTCCAGATACAGACTGACAAACAGACAGACAGCAGAAGAAGGCAGCAGTGATAGATGTAGCAATCCCAAGCGACAACAACATCAGGAGGGATGAACACGAGAAGCTCGAGAAATACCAAGGGCTGAAAGAGGAGCTAGAGAAGATGTGGAAAGTGGGGGCAACAGTGGTCTGAGATCTCTGTCCAGAAGAGTGCAGTCCTAGGAACAGCTGAGATGCTGCGCAGGAACAGACCGCCCCAAGTTCAATTAGCTACTTTAAAATTCTTTAAATCACAGCTATTCCTGCCCCAACACCCCAGAATCTATCAGTATGCAAATATTGATCATTTCAAATGTTTAACTACTACACGAATCATGTCCCCTACGTCACCGAAAAGTCCAACTGGCTTCTTAACGAGACGCAATGTCACAAAATCCTGCTGGTGCGTACACGTCTTAAAGTCATGTGTGAGGAGATCACAGAGAAACCTTCCCGCTTCAGCAGATGTACATCATTCTAAGATGCACAGTGGAGGTCCGACATCCAAGTGAAGTAACGAGAAGAAAAACGCATTTTTGAGTGGAGGGGGACTTTTAAAAAAAAACAAAAATCATTATAGATAATTAACATTCCCATCTTTGACTGCATGACTGGTTTTTAGTGTGGCTGCCATCCCAAAAGGGCACATTGTGCTAATTGACTCTTGTTTGTGGCAGGGAGAGAAGTATCTTGTCCTAAAGAAGAAATACAGGCAAATGCTGCAAGAGCGAGACACCAAACATCCCGGGACAGACGGGGACGGGCAGAGGTATTTGAGGCTGGCCACGACTCGGTGCGACGGGACGGACGCCTCGACGTCCTCTCTTCGTCAAAAGGAACAACAGGATGAGCCGATGTCATGCGGAGAGCCCGACATCGCTGCAGAGGTGAATCTATGTTGTGCCGTTTGTAAAAACATGAGCCGGGACGATTCAGAAGCAACACTGGCCCAGTGTTAACTATCGCAGCTTTATGTGAATGATGCATTTATTTCTAAACAAGGCCGCCTTTGCCTTTTCTCTACCACCACATTTACATAGAGGGTTTACTGTGGTGCAGAAAAATGCTCTTTTGCTTCGGGCAAATCTAAGTTAGCCACTATGAGGAGAAAGGCAACATCCATGGGCTTATGTCTTTACATAAAGGGCATTTATACGTAACATAATTACGTAATTTATATTTAATCATAGATTTGAAAGACGAACATGTAGTTTCCTTTTTGTTCAAACTGTCACTAAGGCAAACATTATCTGCCCACAACCACATGGCGAAGAAAAGAGAAAAGAGCAAACAAAGTGCTAACGCTGTGTGTTAACCTCAGCCAGCACTTAGATCAGCTAGACGTGAACGCTCGGATCACGCAGTCGGATCGGCGGCAGTTTTGAGCTTGTAGCATGTTATGTCTTTATTCCTGCAGGACCGGCAGAGGGGAACAGCCTTCGCTCTGCAGCAACGTCCTGTCATCCAAATCCAGGAACCCTCAGCACAAAGAAACGGGGAGGATGAGCTGGACAAAGATTCGGGGTCAAAGGTGATGGATTTGGCTGATTGAGAGGCAGTGCTTGAATATTAGGCTCAGTGGCAAAGAGCAACATCACTGTTGCGTATTTCCCACCTGCATACTGTTAATATCTTTCCTGGCCAAACCAGGCGGAATTATGAGGAGGCGCAGCATGTGGTTCAGTTTAGAGCTGAAACGATTAGTCGATACGTTGATCCACTGAAACAATTTTGATAATTTATTATTTAAGTCATTTTCTAAGCTAAAATGTCACCCATTAACTGGTTCCACCCTTCTCAAATGTTAACATCTTCATTTCTTTTTTATTTGTTCTTCCACGATAGTAAATGGAATATCTTTGGGTTTTGGACAAAAATATGAAAAGTTTACGCAATTTAAGACATCACCTTGGGCTAGGGGAAATTGGGATGGGAATATTAACATTTTATAGACGGAACAATTAATCGGAAAATTAGTGTTAGTTTGGATTTGAAGTTTTTGCTCTGTAATAGTTGCCACCATAGAACATTACAGGTATGGAGACAGCAGGTGGGGCCTGTCGGATGGGAGCGTTGGCCAGCCAAGTCGCTTTAAAATTATTTTCATGGATGAGGTATGAAGTGGAAGGCTACCCCACGTTAAAGCTGTCCTAGTATACAGACAGTATGTGTGACATACATTTCCTAGGATCATTATTGTAAAGTTGTGTTTTTTAGGCCATACTTTAGATTCCCAACGAGGGGCGCCTGGCGCCAGCTAATTTGAAATAAATTGAAAGCATGACCTGGTAAAAGAAATATATGCACACGTGTAACAGGACACAAACTGGATTATATGTATATTGGTGTGATGCTGATCTTAAGTATATTTATTAAACTACCAGCTGCGATAAGCCGACACACCTGAGTCCGTTGTAACACCTGAACACGTGCTGCGACTGAAAGCGAGAAAAGTAATTTGCGAGTGGAGAAGTCGGAACAGAAAGCTAAGTGTCCAGCTTCTGCCTCTCCAAGTGGTTGTAATATGAATACACACTAGGCCAACGCTACTGGGGAAAAAAGAAAGGGAAACAAGCCTAAACGGAGACAATTCTCACGTCTTTCTTTGTCCAGTTTTACATAATTAGTAGCGTTAAGTAACATCAAAAGAACACATTTGGAACATGACGAGGTTATCTGACGTGAGACAAACTGTCACTAGACAGTTTGACCATACTGATGCCTGTAAATAAATATTAGAATTAAAATTGACAGAAAATATGATAAAATATAATTTAGATAAACTAAATACATAACATGTAAGAAACACACTGTTTTAGTGGGTTGGTCCATCAGGAATCGCAGCCTAAACATAGAGGAGGTGTAGAGAGCCTGACACAATATGTTTATCGGTGATTACATTAAGTCTATATTTTGACGTGTAGGCCTCACATCTGGTGTCAAAGACGCGCTTACAGAAAGTTGTTACAGAAGCCCCGTGGTGGAGGAAGGAATCAGATCCTTTACTTAAGTAAAAGTACTCCATTTCAAGTAAGAGTCCCGCATTTAAGTAAAAGTATGAAACTGTAATCAGGAAAATGTACTTAAAGTATTAAAGGTAAACGTACTGCCAGAAAATGTCCCCTGTGATTGTTAATCTAATGATATAACAGATAATAGTGTATTATTACTCATGTATTTATGTAAAAGCAGGATTTTACTGTTGGACCTGTTTGAGGTGGCGCTCATTTTGAACTATTTAGTATGATGGCAACTAATTGTTATTTTCATTACGGAGTAAGCTGCAGATTATTTCCTCCATTAATTGAGTGATTGTTTTGTTTGTACAAATTCTGAAAACAGTGAGAATTACCCAGAGCCCCTAGTGATATCTTCACAATTTGTTTTGTTCAACCAAGAGTCCAAACCTCAACGTTACTAAAACAGAAACATCATATTTTATAAGCCCTTCAAATATATTTGTTTGCAAAAATCTTTATTTGTAAAGTAATTAGTGTCTAAAGCTGTCAGACAAATGTACAATATTTGCCCTTGAGATGTTGTGGAGTAGAAGCAGAAAGTAGTACAAAGTACAAGTACCTCAAATTTGTACTTAAATACATTACTACATTGCACTGGTTTAATTTTTTTTTTATTTAAACTTTTCTGTGTCTAGAAATGATGACCTAGTAGTATCAATTTAAAGCTCACTAGTTGGTTGGTGGCACTTTTATTAATTTAGATTTAAAATTGTCATAACGAATGTCCTCTCATTCTGAAAGACGATTACTTACAAAATCAAGTATCAAGTACTAGTATTACATCTTGGGACATACACAAAATTCTTGTTGTTTTTTGGAATTGCAGCCAGTATACTGTATAAATCTCACAGCTTCACTGAGGGGAAAACGCTTCCTCCTTTACCCACCAGGTGGTGCCAAGTAAATTACCTGGATTTGTCACAGTATGTTGAATTTGGGTGGAAGGAGGAGGACCCACATGGGGGAGAGAATCTGCTTTTTCTCTCTGTTATTATGTTAAGCAGCAACATGTTGGAACTCATTAGAAAGATAATAATGATTCGTGCCCATTAAAGAGATTGGGATCCATCCCAGAGAAAGATCTCTCTCCTCTCCTTGATGACCCGCACAATAGACGGATGAAATATGCTGAAGTGTGTTAATGTAGCGCCGCAATCAGATTAAGTGTGTTTGCTTAAGGCATTAGTCACACCATTGAACTTTGTATTTAGGATACGCTGTGTTGACAGTTGTTCCACATTACAGAAGCTACCTGGCTCACTCAAATGTCTTACACTATTGTCAAATCACAACACCTGAGGCTCGACACTTTCCCCAAGGCTTGATGGGAAATGTATTTTATAATCTCCTGCTCCCAAATGCAGGGTGAGTCTCTGGGGAAGATGACATTCTGGCTTCCTCCAAGTTTAAATTTCAATCCTGGATAGCCTACTTTCACTGTGAATTCCTGTTGGATTCCAATTAGACAGGGTTTGTACAGCGTCTTGAAAGTTTGGAAAATGCTTAATTGGAACCGTTATGTTTACAAGGTGAGTAATACACTTGAATTCGAATACAGTCCTTGAAAAATGCTTGGTTTTTCCATCATCTAGAACAATCAGTCATTGTAAACCAAAAATCTTTTAAATATTTGAAATGACAGATCCTGGAACGTTTTGAAGGTGCTTGAAAAGAGACACCTCATTTTGCTCTTAAAAAGCTGTACGAACTCTGAATTAGAGCTTGACTGATATGATATAGTGCATCAGCATAAGTACAAATAAACTGCAGTACAAAAATGCCTAAAACATTTTTAAGGAAATGTTGAGATGATGTGTCTCCTTTTAATATCTTGTCTAGAAGTATTATTTTTGGACTGAAACATGTCTGTTTTTAAATGTGAAGAAAAGAAAAAAAACCAGCACATTTCAGTGGTATCCATTTCTTTAAAAAACTGTTTCACAATGTAAGGATGTATCACACAAAAAGGTAGAGGCGGTAGATCATGCTGCAGGGGTGGGTTTGAGAAGTTGTTTCTTTTTCCCCCAGCTGTAAAACCTGTTACCATAGGGATCCAATGTCACTGACATGAATTCAAGCTCCAGGTCTCTGCTGTGGAGCAGCTTTAAGCAGCTACCTTTCAGACTTGGGGTGGGGGGGGGGATTAACATTTGAGATTAATTAATTTTGGTTATTTGTCGTTTGGGCTACGTGGACGGTCGGCTGGTGGTCCACCACTTTGGTCCAGACTGACACATCTAAAATAACTATTGGCTGGATTGTTGTGAAATTATGTACAGACGTTCATGGTCCCCAGAGGATGAATCCCACCGACTTTGGTGACACCCTGACTTTCCCTCTAGCACCCCACCGTGAGGTTGACGTGTTTAGATTTAAGTGAAATGTCTCGACAACTATTGGACAGATTACCATGAAGTTTGGTACAGACATCCACGTCCTCTAAAGGATGACTTTTCATCTAGCGCCATCATGAGGTCAAAATGTTAATGTGTCCCAACACTTACGCTACTCCAAGGTTATGACCAAATACTTGCAGAACTCATCAGCCTCAGCTTGTGCCAACATGTGCTAGTTAGCTAATATTAGCATGCTGACACGCTAAAACGTGATGTACCTGCTAAACGCAAGCATGTTAGCATGTTAGCTCAAAGCACCGCTGTGCCTGAGTACAGCCTCACAGAGACGCTAGAGTGGCTGCAGACTGTTCTTTAATGATCCAACGTTATTAACTTGACCCAATTGTGTAGACGAACACGAGGAGAATCCCACGTGTGAAATGTCATTAGTGGCCTCTTTCTACTAGCAGTCCTCTGACGCTCACCTTCACTTCGAGGACTCAAATTCAGTTTAGTTTTTGGTCGTTTAAGTACGAGCTCACCTCACTCTCCTTCTACTCCACAATGTCCAATACAAGACAAACAACCAGGTCGAATCATCAAAAAGACGAGCGACAGACAACTAGCAGCCGTTTTGATAATTGATCAATGGTTAGAATTTGATGGTTGTAGTTTATCAGCTTTCGCAATCATCGTAAATTGAATATCTATGGGTTTAAGGTTGGTTATCAAGACAAAACGTTGAAGCTATCACCATGACCTTTATATGGTATTTTCTTAAACCATAATCAACTAGATTAACATCCCTAAAAGCGACTAAAATTTTAATTCATGAAAAAATGAATAAATGTAGTATTGAAAGTCTTTTCGTTCATGCCCAACAATGTCTTCTCTGCCGTCATTATCTTTCACAACCAAGAGTGTAAAAATAAAATAAAAATAAAAAAATGTGCTCGAGTGGAATATGTTGGAGAAACACGATGCTTGATGCGTGGCAGTTTGTGCAAGAGTCTTGAAGGAGGCTGAGTGTTTTAACATCATGTCTCTGTGATCCGAGAACAATCTGCAATCAAGTCCTCCGCAATAAAAAACAACACGTCTCCACGCTCACATAAATCAGCCAAAGTGACACTTTTATTCACTGCTAGAAGACCGACCCCCTTTCAGACTGAAATGGTGACAAAAACACATGTTGGAAAAAACACGTGGACCGTTTGTTTTTTTTGGGTTAATTGTTAATTGGATTGTTATTCATTACCCCTCATGTGTGAAAATGGCACCTCTGTGTTCGCTGTCTCATTACCTCTCTATCTGTCTGACACCCTTTGGTCACGTCTCGTCAGCTGGAAAACATCACAGCAGTGCGACCGGTGTGTGAAAGTGGATGTGTGTGTGTGCATGTGTGTGTGTGTGTGTGTGTGTGTACCCTGTGATGCTGGATCATGCTGCCTGAGTTAAGTTGTGTCACAGTCAGGCTTTTGGTCGCCGCTGAGTAACAGTCGCCTGTTCTCTGTCTTCCAGTCCGAGTCGGAGCAAGACGAGGAGTGTACGGGCAGCATGGGCTCCTCTGCGGTCGCTGTAAGTCCTTTTCATGTCTGGTATTATTGTTTCCTTCTGGCTTTCTTATTTGCAAAAGGCTTAGAGGAGTCATAAGTAAAACCTTTCAAGTGTCAAGTCTCCAGAGTCGATACGCTTAATGATAGATGATGAGGGTTTGGTCTGGGGAATACACATCCACTCCCCCCTGTGGCGTCTCTACGATCAGTCCTCGTTCCGCTTTAACCCAGAAACAGAAGTAAAAGTGTGAACTGTTGAACTATGTGCAATGTGATCATGGGTGTCGCCCGAAATGTGTCAGTTGGACGTGACGCAGTCGTTTGTAGGAAATGGATTAGAGGTCTGTAGTTTCAGCATTATCAAAAGAGCTCACACAACAGGATGTGGACAGTAGAGTGCGTGTGTGTACAAATCTGAGACCCCCCCCCTCCCTCTGTGATAGCTGGATCCAATAGAGAAGGAGTGGATCTACTCCGCTGCCGCCGCTCGAGTCCCTGACCTCTCTCAGCTGCTCAGACAGGACCCCTCGCTGGCAAACAAGAAGGTAACACTGTCCACTGTTCTGCCTCTTAAAAAAAGGATAATTCCACTTTATTTTCACATCTTTATCCACCTGTCGGGAATCAACAACCTCTGGGAACGTGGCGATATCGCTAACACAAGGGCAACAAACGTGAGCAGTCAAATAATCAACCAAGGCTCGCCAAAACTTATTTCGGAGAAGTCAAAATGAGGATGAATGGTAAAATATGACATGTCAGTTGTGAACCGAGAAGACTCCCAAGGGGAGGGTCACGTGACACAAACAGCCAACGCTGTCATGAAGCTAATTCTTGGAAGCCTTGCCAGCTTCTCAACTTATATTGTAAGATGGTATTCCGTGAAAAACACATAACAAAACTGTTCCTGAAAAATGGTGCGAGTCTCTCTACAGCAAAGACAAAAATGCTTGTTAATCAAACCTGCAGCATATTCATGCAGGCAACAGGGCACAACCTGTATGAATACAAATTTTATTCTTAAAAAGCGTAACCATTGAAACATTTTTAAAATAAAAACTCATAAAACAACATTGTGCAAGAAGATAAGACCGTGATAACAGCTTGCACAGCCAATGGTCGTCAGTCAGCAGTAAATATGCTAGAAGATTAGCTCACTAGCCGTACTGCTAGCTGGGCTACCTCTGCCTGCCATATAACCCTCGCCTTGCAGGTCGTAGCGGCCCCTCAAGTCTCCCGTCATAAACACCCATCACAGTCCTGGCTCAACTTTAACCTACTGTACTTGCCGTAGTTGGGGGGTGCATGCAGTTTCATGCAGGATATTTACTGACATGTTGACAGCCACTTCCAGTTTAACCTCCAAATAAACTGTTTAGATTATCTGGCTAAACTGCTTTTCTACCGCAGGTCCAAGGCACAAAGAACCTTTTGAGCAACACAGGAACCAGGAGCTAAATTTAATTCCTCTACTGTAGGTTTAAATGCCAAAAAAGCCCCTACTCCGGGGGTAGTTCTTTCCAGCGGTTCAGGAACTATCGGGGTGGAGTTCGCGGACTGAAACGCTCATGATCAGTCAACTTTTACAACTTACAGCTTCATTCACAAAATAAGGAAGTACAGGGTGCCCTCTAGTGTCAGTATCACATTTCTTGTGATGTTTATCAACATTAAAAAATAATGTTTCCAATTTCCCGTTTAAAAAAAAAGAGCAAGATAGATGGAGGACTGAGAGCGCGAATGAGCGGGACGATTCGGAACGCTAGACAGCGAGTCACAGAGGGCGAGCGTCGATACGAGGACAAGGCGAGTGAATTGTTCATGGCGGTTACGATGTAAAGCTGAGATAAATAGCACTCAACAGATCCTTGCTACTGTGGAGGGAGGAGCTCCCGTTCATCCATTCAAACATCAGCGTCACGCAACAGTACGTACAAAGAACAACACGATGTCGAGAATGTGTTCGTTTCTTTGTGTGTGAAAATCAAGTTTGTTCAACGTTGGGGTTTTTTTTTTTTTGTCATCGGGTCTAATTTGCCTAATCTTTAAGCAAACAGGAACACACAAAAGGCACTTTTAAAAGTTCCTACCTCAGTTCCTTGCTCCGTTGGACTTCGTTGTTATAGCGATGTCGCCCTGTTCCCAGACGTCGGCGATCTTGTTGGTGGGTTGATAGAATTAATAACCTGAAATCACACAAATATGACCCAAGTTGTTATGAACTGGAATCATCCTTTAATGTGACAAGAATAGAAAGTGAACAAAAAAAAAAAAAAAGACACTTTTTCGTTGGATACTTGGTTTTACTAATATACGCGTTTGTGTTTTGTGTCTTTCAAACCAGGACTTCACCTCAGTGAGTATTTGATGTGGCACTTTGAGAATAGCAGACTGTATGTGTAGTGTGGTATTATATTGTGTTGACTTAAAGCTTCTTATTTTATCATTCTGACACACTGTGGCTCCCGACTGCGACCGTGACCCGTCTCTCTCAGGGGGTAAGTTTCACCCTGCATACTTCTGTCTGCACCTCGAATGTAATAACTTTGAACACCAGCATTAAAAACCTGATTGTCCACGCTCTGTTTCTCTTCATCTTTGGTCTGCGATTGTGTAGCTCAGAATGCGGCAAAGAACTCCTCACCCTCAGACTCTCTGCATTTTTGCTTGCACAACTTTCACAAGCTCATTCTGCCGAGATTTTCCCCTCAATAGA
The DNA here is from genome assembly GCA_036023855.1 of Gadopsis marmoratus. Lineage (NCBI taxonomy): Eukaryota > Metazoa > Chordata > Actinopteri > Centrarchiformes > Percichthyidae > Gadopsis > Gadopsis marmoratus. The sequence continues at coordinate 12,506 of JAVQJF010046030.1, forward strand.
ATTCCGAGAACGCCGCGTAAAAACATCCAGATCATGCATTTCAAAAAAGGTCCACAATCAAAAAGGATTATGAAAGATAGCTTTTTAGCTCCTGTGCCCCCCCCGTGACAAACCAAATCCTTTTATTTGTCTCCCTGTGCGCTTAAGAGATTTGAGCTCATGTTTGTTGTCCCTCCCCTGTGTCACAGTTCTCACACTGTCCTGTGGCCAAGGCAGACCACCTTCTAAGAGCAGCCCTAAGCCTCTGCCATCCCCACCCGGACAAGATAGCACGGCCGCCATTGGGAGATGGGTGGATGGGGGGGATTAAGGAGAGTCTTAATGCCCCACAAAGACTTCACCCACTTCAAGATAATCTGAAAGTAATAGAGCAGGCTGGGATTAATTGTAGAACAATGCTGGTTGTGTCCCTGGGAAGGTGCTAAATCCCCCCCCCCAGGCCTCTTTGATGTTCCCTTTAGCCCTTAGCCTTTCCCTGTTCAGCAGAGGTGGATGCCTGTCCAGAGATAACGTCCGGAGATACCACGAATCACAAAAGGTCATATAGGACTCATGAGAACCAGAGTGCGCGTGTTCCGACTTTGCTCAACAGAAGTTATGTTAAGTGTACCAAATACCAGGCTTTGAAAAAAGATAAAAAAATCACGTTTGACCAGGACTGAAGGGATTGCTCTTCATCCTGGGAGGACTTGAGTGTTTCCTGTTCTGGGATCAGGGGGTTTCAGGGATGAAACGGTGGTTTAAAATGTGACACCCAGAACAGCCAGATCTCACCTCAAGTCAAACACGTCTCGCTCCAAAGTCTCATACTCTTTTTTTTTTTTTTTTTCCCCCTATTCTTTCTCCCCACCTTCCTGCTCTGCTCGTGACGTGGACCTCCGTTCCTGCTGTGACGGACTTCCTCTGCCACACAGTTTGTAAGTACATCATTAGCCCATCACTCCTCTCTGTCTTCCTCCACATCAAATGTCAGGCACACTGGCCATTGTGTCTCCCGCTCATGTGAGCCCTCTTTAGCCCACCACTTCCCTCATTGCGGAGCCTGTGTCTGGGACAGAGTCGTCCCGGAGTGATTGGACGGTTGGGGGTGGGGTGGGGTGGGGTGGGGGGGACAGGAACAGAAACTAGAGGCTGCAGGAAGGGAAGACGCTGCATCCTGTTTAGTCTCGTCCGTCACCCCTGCCCACCGGGAGAGCCGCCGAGCCGCCTGTCAAACAGCCCTTTGGCCAATCTGTCTTAAGGTGCGACAGGGGACAGACAAAAGAGATGGAGATACTCCAGCCAGACAGCATCTATCACAATCTGTCACCCAAACGGTGTAGCGACCTGATCGCTCCCCTCGGCCGCTTCAGTGCAGTACAAGCAGACATTTTTCCCCGCGCCAGCTGTTGGACAGACTTGATTAGCACAATTAGCGTCATAGCCTGTAAAGACAAAAAGGACGTGTGTCCCAGTTCGTGCCTCTCGCGTGCATTATCATTGCATTCGAGTCACAGAGCTGCAGCGTCCGTTTCGCAGCTAAATAAATGCCCGGCAATGTCGCTTAACAACACTTACAGATGTTCTGAAGGTGTTTCCAGAATCCTCCAACGCTTTATTCTAACCATGGGCATGAAGAATAATAAAAACCAAAAAAGAAGATATTTAAACTGTTTCTCAAGTTGTGACTGTATTTCCTAATCCAGGCAGGAAAACTTTACAGTTTGGTTCACAGTGAATGAATTAAGCAAGGACAGATGTCATTTCCAGGTGCCATCTCGGTTTGGAAAGAGGCACAATTTGGGAAACGAATTATAATCTTTTTTTTGCTTTTGTGCAGCAAAAACAATACTTTTTCATCCAGATGGTTTGAAGAGTCTTTGAGGATTCATTCATCTGCAAGTTTCGTTTAATGACCTTCTGGGCTTTTCAAATACTTTTTTTATTAAAAGGTTGTTTTTTTTTTAAAGTTCAATATTGTCGGTGTTGAATGAAAACTTAACCTCCACAACTTTTCAGTAGCTAACAAAATAACTTTTCATCTCGTCCAGTCAGGACAAGGTTCCTTTTTAGTAGCATGTATTTACAGAAGTAAAGACTTCAAAAACTACATTTGAGGTTATAAGGTTTCACCCCTCCACAGTTAATGTGTAATTCTGAAATGGTTACGGTTTGTCTCACTGTGTTACGGGTCAGACTCAGAAGGGGTGGATGTGGTCACTTAGCCAACATCTGCACCGTCGCTCTGCTTTCACCTGTTGATAGCCCATAATTGCGCAGCCTAAAGTGCGTAAGAAAATCGGTGGAGATTTTCACAGTTCTAGCCCGACAGGTGGATGTGGTTTGCGTGTGACGTGTGTTGTACATACACGTATCTATTACGCCGAGTATCTTTGCATGTGGACGTGTGCTTGTATCTCTAAGAGTTGTGTCGCAGGGGGCCCCACGGTTCTCTCCTTGACGTGCGCTGACAGTTGTGCGGTGATGTCTGGGTGGGTCTCCACTCTGCGGGTCACACTAACATCATCAATCTTCCCCCTGGTGACAGGCGGCCGGGCCCCCCAACTGTGGGCACAGTGCTGTGTTGTTTTGTAATTAGGCTCTGTTAGATGGCAGGAAACCATCCCACCATCCGTCCACTCCCCTCTGAGCGCAGCTGGCCCACTGCCCTCACACAGCCAATAGGACGCTGCCCTGCTCAGCTTAGACGGCGTGTAATGATGCCACAGCAATTACCCATGCCTGACAACAGTACAGAACATTTTTATGAGTAGCTCTTCTTTCCTTGTTGCACACAGACAGCTCTGCACTGGGCTGCCAAACATGGCAACGAGGACATGGCCACTCTGGTGGCTAATGCTGGCGCTGATGTCAACACCAAGTCAGTGAGTGCATTTTCATTTTTGTACAGTGATTCGGTTTTATTTTTTTGATTTTTTTTTTTTAAAAAGGGGCACTCCAGCTATTTAGGATTGCACAAGCTTTAATTACCCGAGAACAAAATCTACATTTTAACAAATTTGAAGAACAATAATAATTTTAAAAAATGAATAGTCTGACATTTTGGGAAATACGCTTGTTCGGTTTCTTGTCAAGAGTTACATGAAAAGATTAATAGCACACTTTTAAAAAAGGGGCAATAAATTAGGGCGATTTAAGCAAAATTCAAAACAGCAGCATATCCTGACTTTGTCCTTAATATGGGTTAAGTTCCAAAAAAAAAAAAAAAAAAGACTGGATCCTACATTTCCCATGATGCAACTCAACAGCGTCTTTCATACAGCTCAAGATATGAGTTCACGTCCTGGCGAGGATTTCTGAACAAATAAAGCGTGTTCCTGGTGTTTACTTCCTTATTCTACAGCAGCTGCTTTCAGAAGATGAAACCATTGTGATTTTTAACTAAATGTACTTGCTAGCATGTGCACAAACTGCAGCTCTGATGACGATGCACCAGCGCCGCAGCAGCAGAGGTAAATGTGTCATAGTAACGTGACTTCGTCCATATCTGCCGCATCCATGAAACTCACCGGCACTCTCTTCCAAAGTAAATTTTTCCAACTTCTTAGCTGTAATCTCAGCTGGTTAAAATCCTTTACAGCATTCAGTCATCTCTGTCCTGATGTTATTACAGCCATGTCTAAGCTAACCTCGACCCCCTCATGGACTCGTGATAGTCTAGGGTTTTTTGGGAAATACTGTTCATTAAATGCTGCAAAAAAAACTGAACAATATTCTGTATATGTTTACTTACTGCACTTATCTTGACATATGGAGTGAACCACGTGACATGCTGTTGAGAAAGAATGAGTTCCAAGGCTGGATTTTAAATTATTATTACTATAAATACCAATGGGATTTCAAATGAGGTTTCACTTTGATAAATGCCCTCATCTTTCACACTCCATGCCGACAGTTTGTACCACAGACTTAATGTCAAACCTAACTCAAGCTAACCCTGATGATGGTCACCAGGGTTATTTTTTTTTGCAGGGTGAGAGCTGAAGTATACTCCATGATTAGCAAACTAAACTTTTAGTGAAATCAGTGGAGTGCCCCTTTAATTCAATTTTGCAGTGCCGTTTGACTTCCTGTGTCGAGCACAATCGCGGATTTATTCATGGTGTTTCTTCTTTCTTGCAGCATGTGAGTATCCAGGTTTTTATAAACCGGGAAGTGATGAGTATGTACAGTAAGTGGTTTGATTTCTATGGATAACAAGACGACAACGTGGCTGCCAGTTTCTCCTTTTGTGCGCCTCGGTGATGTAATGTTCCTCAATTGATCTCTGTGAACATCCAGCTGTGCAAATGTATTACGGCAGCACGTGTTGTCGGGCTGCACGAGTTCTCCGCTAATAAATCATGTCATGTCATGTTAATTGTTTCCCAAAACAGTGCGTCTATGTGCCAGCATGGACAACTCTACAACTATGCAATTTTCAGAAAATTACCAAGCAATTATGTTTTAACATTATCTTTTTTTTCATGCTGTTTTCATTGGCTGCATTTGGGCCTGGGACACTCTAGGGGGTAGGTGCTAAACCCTTCCAGCACTTTGCCCCTGAACTCAACACAAAGTAAAAATGTTTCCCAAAAAGAGAATAACTCTAAACTTCAAGATACACATTTGATTTTCTTTCTGCACGTTTTCCTTTTGTTTTACTCTTTGTTTTTGTTCTGCAGGGATATACACCTTTACACATTGCAGCGTTACATGGTCATCGGCATATTCTAGACCTGCTCATAGGGACATACGGTAAAAAAAAAACACTTTCATTTAGCATCTTGGTTACAGGGATAGCACACGCCGTAAATGCACGATAGCAATGTTCGTTCAGATGTTCAAATACATCATGAGAAGAAATTGAGTTATATACGAAAAATCATCATTTTGTGTTTCTCAACTGATTCAAAATATAACTCTCTTCCACAGTCATTATGCGTAAATCAATTTTTTACCAAATTAAATTTAATTAATGTAAAATGCATGGTTTAACAATTTGGGTGCAGTCAAATCAGTTTAAGAGCTACAGCAGGTTCCAGTCTTAGTGAGAAGTTTTGTTTAACTTTGTTTCTTAAAGCTTTATATGTAAGGTGTCAGTGAAGTAGCTGCCTCCTATTACTAGTCTCAGTTTTCAGATATTTCATTTCTCTCTCATAATCAGGGGCTAAGCAAAACTTAAGGGACTACAGTGGCCATCTTGCCTGCCATTATCTCAATGTCAAAGAACCAGAAGGTCCAGAGGAAGACTGTGAGCTGCGTGAGTGCATCAGACTTTTGCTGCCGAATTACACATTTTGCAATTCTATTAACGCTGCAAGTTAAGTCTTTATAACATTGTTTGGCTTTATGTTGTTTTTCTACATGAAATTCTTGTAGTGTTTTGTGTGTACCTGTGAAGCTCCTTGTAACTCTGATTTTCAAGCGCTCTATAAAGTTGACTTACTTACTTAAATAATATGAGGACGGTACCGTAGATTTTTGTTAGTTATGGGCGTTTCACCGACGAGTTTGCGGCACTCAAATCAAACAAATGTTCAACATTTGTTGAACAAAGCAGGTGGAAAGCGCTGGCCTGGCTTCATGTGAAACTCACTAATTAACATGTAAATATATAATTTGATTAATCCATCCAAATACGGAGCCATAAAAATGTAACTTTGCAAATGTATGTGCCAGACTGCTTTGTCCAGTGAATCTTTATGCTAAGCTAACTGCTTTCTGGCTCATATTTATGCTTCATATTTAACAGTCAGATATGCGAGTGGTATAAAATCTTTTCGCGTAACTCTCAAGAAAGCAAATAAGTATTTCACCACAATGTCAAACGGTTACTTTAAATTGATTTTCTGTCGTGTCTGAAAGTTGTATCTCCAACATGGCTGACCTAAAAAAGAACACAACATTTAAAATAGTGATTTGATAACGTTACTGTAGGTGAAAAATTAAAAAGAGCCTCCCAGCGTTTCAGTTCTGCTATCTGGGATATGAAAACTCTGTTTAGGGTCATACAGGAATCGTGAATTTTCCCTAATCAATTAAACTTTTGTTTCCGGTGATCCCAGACTTTCAAGTCACTCAGGCCAGAGAGAGGAACAGGAACAGGAAGTTGGTATCGTTGTTTCACTCCAAGAAGAAGTGGGGCTCAGCAGAGGAGCTGGCTCCAATAGAGGAGGAGAGGACAGCGTCGCATCAGCTCGCCCTTCCTGCGTTCAGACCCAGAAAATTCTCCCGCTGAAGATAAATGGGTCCACTTAATCCTTACATTCATATATAAACATATATTTACACACATAATGTAAATCTACATGTATATACAATGGAAGCATTCATACGTGTATATTATGTAGACACACACCATTCATACCTATGCTTACAGACACGATGCACCTAAACAAATCATCCAAGTACTGAACACAGATGCTTTAACCTTCAGGTGATGCTGTGCTTATATCAATATTTATGCTTTCAACAAACGTATATCCACAAATATGTTGAAGCCTTTAAATTTTAATGAATAGTGCTAACGGTTACTTATGCCTTACAATGTTAAATGTGCTCAGGCCACGTGAAGTCTTTAAGCTCGTTGTTGCCTTTGTTTGTGTTAAAGTGAGCAGCTTTGACAAATAGACAACTGGACTGTAAAAAAAGGAGATATTCTATGCTTTTGTTACTGCCAAATCCAATGAAAGCACCAAAAGCAAAAAAAATGTGTGTTAGTGCATGTTAATACTGACTTTCCTACCCAGTCTGTGGCTCCCAAACAGCAGGAGGTACCAGGCCTTTATCTGAAGCAGGCTTGTATTAGAGGCAGGTCTTTGTTTCCAATTCCCTCTGTTTGAGGAGTATAATTGGTCATATTTTAGTACGAAGCCTAGTTTTGATTCGCTTTCGTTTTCCCTGTTAAAGTTACGCCATCACACTGTTACTCAACACTTCCTGTATCCGTTTCCAGCCTGTTTCTTACCCGGCCTATATTGAGAGGCAGGCCTTTATTTGTTCGTGTCGACCACACCCACGGCCGTAACTGAAGGCCCGGCTTTTATTTAAGGAAATACGGTATTTACCTTTTTCAAAAGGCAGAGCCTAAAACAGCTGGGCTCTGTAGTTTTTAGCACGCATGACTCAGAGTGCATTGGTTGGGTTTCCATCTTTTAAAAGATTCACACTGGTGGTTTGTGCATTTTGGTTTGTATAAAAAAGCAATTTCTACTGAACACCATGCTAAACATTTTCCAAAACATGCCACAAGTTGTCGATTATAATGTCATGTCTGTCTGGCCTGACATGACATAGGTGATTCATTACGGTGAAACTGTTAGTTAATTCAATACAAAATTATTTTAAAAATCACACTTACACTGTCAGGGAAGGGACTGTGCAAAAATTATTGGTGCAGGAAGGGGCTTGAACCTCATGGAGCAAGAACCTCCACAGTATTTTTAATGTTTTATTTTGATCCTGGCGCCCTCCCCCCAATATTTATATATTAAAATATTTTTTTTACAACCATTAATATCTTTAAAAGACAAAGCATGAAGGATTTAGTTTGCAAAGGAAAATTTGAATAAAATACAAATCTGTGATGGAGAAAAATGTAAAAGACCGTCCCCCTTTTTTGACCTGCCTCCCTCCCTTATAATTTTGGACAATCCCCTAGTGGAAATGAAAATCTTAATGATTGTTCAACTGCTGAATGCAAATTTCTGACAAAGCAGCTCGTAACTGCAGCAGAGTTGACATTTTCCGATATTAAATAATGTCCGTGAATGCACCGGCAATGAACCCAGCTCGCAAACGAATTATTAAGAGACGATAACATAACTTCGCCAGACCGATGGATCAGTCAATCCATAAAATGTTAAATGTTAATCATCTATTTCAAGCAAGGTTCATTTTCATAAAAGTTAACCTTCAAACTGTCCTGAAGACGGTGGCTTCTTGGAAGATAGCAAATGAGTCTCTAAAGTGTTTGCAATGTGTGGTTAATGTTCTTAAACACAGAAAACCATCAGTGTTACTTCCTCCCCATCATCATTGCCAACGCCGATACACGTCGAGGTTTTGATTCAATGCCAATTAGCGGGTTTTGTCAGCCGCCTCCGTGTCCGTCACACCTCTGCTGGTTAGCGTCTGGCTGCAGCGGCTGCACAATTCGGGACGGTTGCCACTGAGCGGGGTTATTTGACTGCAGATATTCTGACCTCTCTGCTGCTCCGTTACTTGATCTTAGCTTCATTCGAAAACCCTCGATGCAAAAAGTGTTGACTGTAAAACGATTGCACTTTAATGATTCCTTTTAATTACCAATCTAAAATTTGCCCACGCCTCGTGTATTAAAAAGTATTATGTTAGCAAAATTTGCACTTTCACATTGTGAATCAGTGTCTTTGGTTTAAAAGGGCTTTTCTGTTGCTTCAGATGTCATTTTCATTTTTTTGTAAAAGATGCTCGTAAGGAACTATTTGTTTATAACTGTCAGTGTAAACGTTTATAGCTGGTTTTTTTAGTTGCAACAAAAAAAAAAAAACCTGCCTCCATTACATCGTTTGCACAATATTTATACAATGAAGATATTTTGGTATTAAACTGTATTTTATATCAAACTGTATACCTGTGTTTTTTGCGCCTGCATTGTTCACTTTGAACACAGTAGTAAGTCATTGTGTGTCTACTTCACTGGCACACTGGAATGATCTACATCAAACTGCAATCTTTGGACTGAGTGACACACACACACACACACAAAGTTTCTCCTTATAAAGCAGAGACGAAGAACAACCTGTGATAATGCCCCCCCCCTACCCAAATACAATAACCCTAGTTTTTTAAGCTGCCTTTGATCTCACTTTAACTACCTGACTTTGTGGGCTGCAGATGGAGTAAATATGGGCCCTGCTAACTCTCCATACGGCTTTAGGCCTTAATTCCTGATTAGCCGAAAAAGGGCAGCACTTGCTTTTAGGTCCAGGATATCAGACGACACCGAGGGGAACAGAGGCAAGTGTTTTTGTGCTTCATTTTTGAAGCGAGGATGTTTGGGGGGATAAGAGGGGAGTTTCTGTAATAGATACTTATCTTACTGCCCTCAAGCCCCTCAAACAAAGTCCCCCTCTGAAGAGATTATAACCCAGGGAGGGCACATTAACTCTAATCCGATGCTTTGAGGCCTTGCACCCCCATACCACCCTCTGCCCCACTTATCTCAACCCTTCTGTTGTTGGGGGGCTACCTTGTATCCAGTGCATGTATGAGTAGGGCCTGTGGCTACACATGAGGTGTGTGTGTGTGAGAGAGAGTGTCGGGGGGGTGGAGTGACTGCTTCAATAGCACGCTGACTCTAATGAAAAGCATTGAGGGGTGCATACTGCTGTGTAACTGATTCCTCTCTCTGAAGAGATTAGGCGCTACATTGTTGGTTCAGTTGCTCATTTCCATGAGAGCACAGCCTCCCACCAGCGGCTGCTCTGCTTTGTTATTTTGAGTTGGAAAACACAGAGCCCAATGTCCCCGGCTTCCTTGTTACCATTGTTTCACAAATAGGCCAAAATGTAGATGTCACGTCACAGATGCCCAATAACCTCATTAGCTGCTCTCTGTGCGACGCCACAGGGAGAAAATGATAAATGCATGAACTTCAGTTTGGAGTTTCTGCGTAAAATCGACTTAACGCTACTATTAAAGCCTTTTGTTTCACACGAGACTTAACAATGATGGATAAGTAGAGAGAGATAACCGATAATGAACGAGAATCTAGTAAAACATAAAATCAAATAGTATTCATAGGACAGCAGCTGGCATTATAGCTGCAATGAAACTGCATTAAGAAGATAAAAGCAAAGATTTTTCATTTAACTTTAACCCGTACAGCAGCGTCCTGGGCAGGCAAAGTTGTCTCCCTGTCTTAATTGAAATCTACATACAGTACGTGGAGGGGAATCTTGCAACGGAGGCGGAGAAAAGTGATGTAGCAAGATAAAAACATTAAAAAAAAAAAAAGATTCTTTAGGAACACACATGTAAGGTTTTCCATTAAACCACTGCAACACTCAGAAATAACCCATATGGCAACACCCTGGGTAGGAAAAACGGCACCCCTGCCCTTTCTCATGCTCTACATGCAGTATGTGCAGGGACGCCTGCAGCCGAGGTGTGGAAACAGGGTGCAGGGAGCTAACAAGCTGATCTGCAACGACGAGCACACCGGGAAGGCTGCTCTGACCGGGCTCCAGCAAAACTGGGCCAGCGCACTAACTGAGGAATCCTGGGGGCACCGGCACCCATCCGCCGGGGGCCTCCCCGACACAGGCAGATACCATACCAGCTGTCACGCCAGCCATCACGGCCCAAGCAACGCCGCCTGTCAATCACCCGGTGGAGGGCCGTCAATCAGGCTGCACCCAGGAGGGAGCTGGGAGGCGGGCCACTGCCCGGGCCCTAAACAAAGACATACTTACATTTGCAAGCGGTTTCAGCGCCACTACTATTTTGAAAGAGTGATAGAGTGGTCCTGATAAGAGTAATGACAAAGGACAAAGAGTGTAAAGGGGGTCTGGGGAGAGGGGGTCAGATAGTAAAAGAGGTGGGAGAGCTTGATAACATTCACACTTTGCTTACATCTCTCCATTTGTGTTGGTGCCCCAGGAAAATCTCATTAAGGAGGAAATTTGGAGTTCTGGCTGGAGACCATTACATACTTGTTGGGCGCCGACTTGTAAAATTCTCCACCTTTAAATTTCTGTTGATCTGTGGCTGTATTTAAATGTTCTGTCAAAACGTCCGACCGCACGTTTTAAAATGCACAATTTTCATCTTTTCGTTTAGCGTTGTTAATGTCTTAGCACGTTCCAGATTTTCACATGATGTACTTAAAATAAATATAGTTCTTTCCAACCCCCGACCTCTGGCTCAATTTGTATGAGTCTCTGTCAACTTTCTCCCCCTTTCAGTATCTGGCGCAGTAAAAAAATAAACTAACAAGCGATAGGTGTGGAAGACCCTGCGGATTCTCTTTAAGCTATTGTTGTCTTGCTCACACCTAACTATGAGCTATTCTAATTGCATGTTTAGTTCCTTTGTCAGCTCGCAGATAGGGGGATTGCCTGTAATTGAGGTCACACCTAAACCTTTTGTCCTGACCTGCTCATTAGCCCTCTGCACTGTCATTCTGCATTTAGACCCAGAACCAGGTCCTCACTTAACTATCTGTGTAGTGAGTATGCAGAGGATTTGTAGATTAAAAAACAACAACAAAAAAAAAAAGAGGATATGCAGCGCCGTGTCAACACAGGGATGACTCAGGCGTTATCAGAGATAAAAGATAAAGTCATCCCCTTTGCCATCTTGCATTGAATCTCTTTGGGTCTCGAGGACAATTGTCTTCCATTTGGTCACTTTGCTCTCCTGTAAACTGCCGACATCCTAACGGCAAACTCGACCTGTCAGAGCAGGACCCAACACCTGCATTGTAGCGGGGCTGCCGAAAGAGGAAGAGAATGGAAAGAAGTTCTGCGAGAGGGACAAAGGCCGCTGTCCTGAGCCGTTTGTGTTGCGAGATGTGGACCACTGATGTCATAAGCCTCCTTCTCTTTGCACTCTGCTCGGCCCATTGTTGCTCTTGTTCAAATTTGCTTTAGGTTCTGTGGACGGAGCCCAAATAAATTCCTCCTTTACCACTTTTTAAATCTGTGTCTACCCCCCAGCATCTCCCTCGTTCTTTCTTCAGATTTGGGCCCATGGTTATGCACCAGTCTGCCCTCAATTATATCACATAATATTAGAAACACATGTTAAAAGTGGGCTAAAGTGGGAGAAACAAAGCTGATTTTTTTTCCCCGTCAATTAACCTGCAGAATATTTGACTGATTAATCAATTAATCGTTCGGTCTACAAAATATCAGTGAAAGAAAATACCCATCACAACTTCGCAGACACTCAAATAACGTCTTCAAAAGTCAGAAAACACACATTTAGTTTATTATTATTATTATTATGAGAAACAGAAGCAGCAAATAAAAAGAATAATCTGAGAAGCCGCTATTTTTGCTTGAAAAATGCCGGAAATGATTATTCAATTCAAAAATTGATTAATGGACTAATTGTTTCAGCAGCAGCATTTCCTCACTCAGGCGTTGATGTTTGACTGTTGACCGCTGTTGTTGCATTTAAAATACACGATGAAATTCCCACAGACAGAAATCACATTGCACTCGCGTGGCAGACACATTTTGCTCCCGTCGATAGTAATCCCAAAAACACTTCCCCCATTACATGTTGTGCTTTTTTATGCCCATTTACTTCCGCTCACTTTCAGTGCAATTCAGTTCAGAAGTTAAAGTGGGTTTGTTGTAGGAGAGAACATTGAGCAGAAAGAAAGAAGAAGAAAAAAAAAAAAAAAAACACTCTTCACCAACAGCGATGGAAGAAGTATTCAGATCCTTTACTTGAGCAAAAGTATCAATACCACATGGTGAAAGTACTCTGTACAGCAGTTATATGCATTACATTATGTGAGTATCGTCACTAACACATTATGCAGAGTTTTAACGTTGCGACTGGTTGAGGTGGATCACATTTTAAACTGCTGGGTATTTTAATCTCAAATATTTTATACAATGACCATATGTTATATGTCAAACGTTCATCTTAAAAGCAGCTATAGCTGTTAAATAATGTAACATATGCAATTAATATTATAACAGAGCATATGAAGAGTGGCCTGAGATAACCTCTGTTATGATTTGGCGCTATATAAATAAAATTAAATTGTGGAATAAAAGTTTAAAGTAACAGGAAATAAGTTAGATTCCAGACCTTTATCACATTTTAAGACCGCAACGCCACAAGTTGTAACTGCTTATCAGCAACACATCGTAACTCACATGTACAGAACTGCACCATCCATTTTGAGATTGCAGTTTTAGTTTCACATAACTCAGACCAAAACTCAAGAGAATAAAAAGTAGTGACTAACCCAAAGGCAAGGTTTATTAAAACCAATAATACTCACATTAACACACATTTCTATTTGGCCTAAAAAAAAAAAAAATACAACATTGGCCATAAATGATATTAAATCATATGCAGTCTATCTGAATCTATGTTCCAAAAAAATAATACCTCGTAAAATGCTGATTAAGACATTTTAATACTTTTCAAAGGGCCTTAATTTTTGCTAAACTGATTCAATAATGTTTAAGACCCCGTGGACACCCTGGAACTAACGTTTAGTTGTAGAAATTGTCGTAATCTGCACTTCAAAGGATTTCTCCACGAGAGACCAAATTCTTTTTTTTTTTTTGTTTGCTTCGTTTTGTTGAATTACGACGTTCACAGGTCCACCTTTCTATCCGTTTTCGGTCCGTCCTACAGCTTATACACGCAGATGCAACTTGTGTCTTTGTAGTTGACGCAATAGAGCTCAACAGCACCACAAACGCCACCTCTCTGCAAGACTTTCATTGTAACCTTCATGCTGGACTGAATTAGCCTGCATTAGCTTTAGCCAGGTGTACCTAATGAACCGACAGCTGAGTGGGAGTTCTCAGTGAGCATACATTTGCTGCAAGGAGGGAATCAACACGTTCCACTGCATAGTTCTTTCCTATTATTATACGCAAGCACAATTATTTCTCAGCCGTTTCAAATAATTAGAAAAAACAAAAGCGCATACGAAGTGACGACAAAGGTCGCTGCTATAGAGTATATAACGACAGATTTATGCACACGCTCAGATGCCCACGTTACCTTTAGAGAGCTCAACGTTTGATTTGTGAATGTGCGTCGGCGCATGTTCTCTGTGCGGCTTAAGTATTAGAAATTGTAATTTTTCTCTCTCTCTCTCTCTCTCTGGTGTACATGCAGGTCTTATTACCATTAAGGGTCATTTAAATGTCTTTAACGTAAAGGACAAAGCAGTAAGAGACATGGCTGGAGTTAAAACACGTCAGCTTCATCAAGAGCAAAGAAATAAAGTTTGGAGTCACTTAAAGCTGAGCGAGTGAGAGTCACAGAGGCATAGCGAGCGCACAGCCTTGAAAATATAAGATTGGACATGTTGGGTCTGCTACGTTTTGGGGGTTTGAATAAAATGCAACCAAAGAAGGAAAAACAATTGAAACTGAAAGGCAAGTGAGGATCACAAACTTAAAACGAGGATTTTGTAAATGGGGACATCTTAGCAAGTGTCTTCGGGTGTCATCCCTTTATGTTTCTTTTCGACACTTGTTGAATACCCAGGAGAAAGTACTTCTACTACCATCACCCCCCCCCCTCAGCACTTCAGCTCTTAATACAATAATGGAAATGATGCAATATGAGCTGCTGCTCCTTTGAACTGTGGCTCTTTTGAAAAGGAATAAGAAGTGTAATCTCCTCTCATCTGTAACAACCACACACACACACACCTGTTATCTCACCATTATCAGACATTAGTCAACACCTGTTTCACGCTTCGCCCGAAACAAACCCATTGGATTCTTATTCTTATGGTCCAGTCAATAAATGAACACACACCGTGATGATGACTGCGAGGCTGAATGACCCCCCCCCCCCAATCAATTTCTGTCGCGCGTAAAAACGTATCCTCCATTTGTTTATTGGAGGGATTCCAATGCTATAGAGACGGTTAATTCAATTCATAAAAACAAACAAAAAAAAAACAGCCTACAGATCCGCAGGCGACGAAGTGTCCGGACGGACAGCAGCGACTGGCAGGAGGCTGTGAAGTGAATCCAGGTCATTTTCTAAGCTGTGATTAGTGCCAGACGTGTTAAACTCGTCATACAATTTACATCAATGCTTCCGTATCGCGAAGAGGCAAGATAACACACAACAACACACACACAACAACAACAACACACGGATGAGAGGACACGCCGTCGCCACGAGAAGCATTTTAAAAATAAAAATAAATTTAAAAAAGCTGTTATGCAAATTAGAATAATGGCCCAAAGAGTCTGTTTTTATAACAGACGGTTTTGGTTGCTACGTGGAGCTGATGGGCTTTATTCCTCCACCCCTCCGGGGGGGGGGGGGTCTGAAAACTTCAGTTCTCTGCAGTTTAAAGTAGCACATATTCAGCTTCTCCACGAGCACGAAAACAAAAAGCAGCAGCCTCTTTGATGGGATTTATTGCCACAGTGAAAGCTGAGGGTCGTTTGAACGCAGCTGTCAGTCAACACCGGAGGGACACGCCCCCCCCCCCCCGCGCGGGGCGCGCGCGTATAAAGGCGTCCAGGAGGTTTGGTCGCCGCCCAAACTCGAGCGAGCCGGCACGCAGGAAGGATGCCCGCGTCGCAAAGTGGCTTTGGCAGCCTGTTCGTGGAGCGGAACCTCGGCATGGCGGCCGGATACCAGGTGCCGCTGCTGGGATGCCCGCCGGGCGCGCAGCTGCAGCAGCAGCAGCATCAACACCTGGCGGCGATGGCAGCCGGGCTGCCCGTGACGTACTCGGGACTGCAGGGATACAGCTTCGTCCCCTACGCGCAGCACCGGCACGTCGCGCACACGGTGAGTGGATCAGTGCCGCAACGACACCAAGTTACAGGAGAGTCTTCAAACCTTCACCCCTCCCTTCTGTGTCACGCTCTCACCTTCCCTTCCCTCCCTTCCGTTTTCCAGAACAGCTGTTTCGACCTGAAGGCCGCACCCCCCTACCACCACGCGCTGCTGGCTCGCGGGGGGGCTTTCTTCCCGCCGTGCCGCGCGGGGGCCGCCGAGGATCCCGGCAGGGTCGCCAAGGTGGCCACCCGCGAGAGCACCGGGGCGCTGAAGGCCTGGCTGAACGAGCACCTGAAGAACCCGTATCCGACCAAGGGGGAGAAGATCATGCTCGCCATCATCACCAAGATGAGCCTGACGCAGGTCTCCACCTGGTTCGCCAACGCGAGGCGACGCCTGAAGAAGGAGAACCGGGTCAGCTGGGCGTCCAAGGGGAAGTCGGACGAGGAGGACGAGGATCACGACGGAGAGAGCGACGACGGCGACGGCGGCGGCCCCCCGCGGAAATGTCACCTGGACGAGCGGGCCGAGGCGGGGCCTCGGGCCGGACCCGCCTCGGAACCAGGCGCGCAGGTCGAGAGCGCGCAGGACGACGCGGGGCGCGGGCTCGTCGCCGGGACAGTCGCAAAGAGTGACCCCGGTCACACGCCGTCCGCGTTGGACAGTAAAGGAAACAACGCCGGTCAGAAACCCAAAATCTGGTCCTTGGCAGAGACCGCGACCTCGGAGACCGTGAAGAAGCCCGCGGACCATATTTACCACCCGGCCGGGAAGCTGTGGGCCGAGTGGGCTGCAAGAAACGGGCTGTTTGTTCCTTTATGCTGCACCACGCAGGAGGCCGTCTGAGCGGGTATTTGGACACAGATGAGACCCCCCCCCCAAAAAAACACCCACATCTTTTGCACTTTAAAAAACAACAAAGAAACTTTCAAACCTCAGGGATTTGATCGTTCGTTCCTGAAGTTTGCAGTTTGGAGACCAAAGACTAAAACACGTTATTGTACATAAAACGTAGATGTATTTTTCTCTCCTTCCAACCTGTAAATTATGTTTCCTTTTGTCTTAATCATGAAGAAATATTTTTGCGTAAATAAAAAAAAAAAAAAAATGTTCAGCTTCTGGCGAAACTCTTGATGACGTGACGTGTGTGTGTGTGTGTGTGTGTGTGTGTGTGTGTGT